>QDHC01001291.1:306894-327204 GCA_013186455.1 Papilio dardanus tibullus
TTAAATTATCTACATACCTAATTGAAATTTATCATATAAATGGAAACAATGTTTTCATCAAAAAACTTTTTATGATTTTAACTTCCAATTTAATTAATTAATGTAAAGTTTTGTTCTAAAGTTGCTTAAACTTGTTTCTTAGTATTATAAGTAAATTGAACCAAAGGTAACGCCTAGGGAATAGTTTACTTAGAAGTTACTTGTCGATTTGTCAATACACATGTTATTTCTGATACCTTAAATTAGTTCACGTGCGACCGAAGTCACGAGCAAATATAAATTCCAAATTATATTGCTCACGTGTAAAAACTAATTAAATACATTAAGATAAGATTTGTAAAATGTTTTCTTTCTTATTTTAACTTTATGAAGAGAAGAACACTTACACCGTAAAATAATAACTAAAATTAAGGACAATTAAAGTCGATGAAACCTCTAACTAAAATTCTTCCGTAACAGGCTTATCAGTTCAATGATCAAGTCGGAGGCAATTGATAGTTCGCGGGATGCGGTTAGAATGGCAACCGTGATGCATTGATTTTACCTGTGCGCCGGCCAAAGGACGAGCTCAAACGTAACTCAAAGTACGTGTGGCGGTGAATATCATCACATTGTTTAATCGGCCTTCGTTATTCACTATATATTCGGCTTCGGACATTGTGTTGGCATCATTAGCTCAGCAGCAGCAAAGATAACATAACAATCAAAATGTTCAAACTGGTAAGTAGTGGTAGTATTTAAGGGTCTAAGATTTAACTATTTTTGTACAATAATGTACACAGTATCTAAACATTGATGATAGCATAAGCACTAGAGTTTTGAAACATCTTAGTAACAATTTTTATTTATGGTAATTAACACTAGATAGAGCGTTAGCTAAGACATTAACGATCTCTTAATTATACAATTATTTTTAATCTCACTATTCGCTACCAAATGTTGTATTAGTTGTATAATTTGCACTAACTCGTTGTTTAAATTGCAGTTCATCTTCGCCTGTTTCCTCGCCGTGGCTGCGGCCAAGCCCGGTGTGTTCCCGGTGGCTTACACCGCGCCGGTAGCTGCAGCGTACACCGCGCCGGTGGCCGCCGCGTACACCGCGCCGCTCGCCTACTCCGCCTACTCCGCGTACACCGCGCCCGTTGCTGCATACTCTGCTTACACATACGCATCTCCCTACAGCGCTTACTATGTTCGTTGAAGATCGACACAAGTTTCAAAAAAAAATATCGAAAATAATTATAATTGAATAAATTATTAGCATTACAAATGAAGTTTTTTTATTTTTAATGATCTACAATCTGAATCGCGAATTATCTACCTTTATTGTAAAAATTATTCCACCTAGAACTGTTTAGTCAGACGTGTTTTGAAACTATTCCAACGGCCCGTTGAGATAATGTGACCGTAGCATAACTATAATTACCGGTGCTTCTAATCAAATCTGGTATGAAATAAACAAAACGGATGCATAATATATGTAATAGTAATTATTATTATAGTAATAGTAATTATTAAATAAAATGTATTTTAAAACAACCTAATTATTTTTAACTATCCTGTGAGCGTTTTCGATCTTACCTTGAATACAGAATCGTTAGTGATGCCATCAAATTAACAATCTTTATCTTTTTTTATCATCTTACTCTTTCTTTTCTACTAAAGGGCCACGATTAAAAATTATATTTATAAAAATTACGGACCTTAGCTTTAACCTAAATATAATTGTAAGAGTCCTACTGGTATTTTTTTATCCCACTCTACTTTCATACATAAATACTCGTATCAATTACAATACAATAGATCAAACTAGAAATAAATCTTAATAATTTAATACTGTAATTAAAAATTGTACTTTCTTTAAAGTTGCATGGTAAATTATTTTATTAATATTCACAAACATGTTCACAATTTCTTCAACAAATATGATGAACGTGTGATCTCAAAATGAAAATTCATTTTGTACATAGACGTACGAAAACTTTTATCCTACAACAAAACAAAGAATTTCAATAAGTAATAGTATGCTAAGCCTAAATTATAATGCCTCCGAACACTGTTTAAAAAGACTTAAGTGTTTTCATATAAAAAGCCTCCAGGCTTATATCCAATAGATATTTATATCTATTGTCAATGCTGACTAAAGTGACGACATTCCAGTGGTATTACCCAAAGTCATAGATTAAAAAACCAGATATGACATCACATATGTCATACTGACAGCGACAGAGACACAGTTATACCAAATATATATTACGTGACAAAGACAGAGACATAGATCTTTGGTGCCTTCCTCCGTATGCAATTTGTTTGTTTGGGTCCGGTTTCTGGACATAACATATAAGTTTGTGATGCTCTAAGCGTATTTTCGGTGAACTAATTTTTCACACGTCCCAGGCAAAGGCTTAGGACATTATTGTACTTAAATGAATGACATAGTAGCTTACATAAGGAGGGCTTTTTTAAAAAAAAACACATTGTATTTTCATTATTCATATATCTATTCGTATGCTTGTTCATTTGAGTATACTTTCTAAGTTTTTTATGTTATCCAACTGCACTTCTTCGTACTCAAAATAATAAAACTAAACGTAAATTTCACAAAAGTCTGAAAAACTATCTCACGAATTTAACTTACACAGTTGTTAAGCGCGCAAGAACAACTTTTGCACAAATGGCCTGGCTCTCTCGGTGAAATATCACGGCCACAGAAGAGAGGCGTGAAATCTTCGTCGATCACGGTAGGCAACTCATCTGCAATAACAGACGTCTATGGGCAATGGTCGCTTAACTATTTCGGCGAATCCAGGCAACCGCTTGCTTGGTTGCCACTTTATAATACACTAGCTGTTGTGCGTGACTTTGTCCGCGTGGAATTGAATAATATAGCCTTTGTTACTCAGGAATAATATAGCTTTCTAATGGTGAAAGAATTTTTGAAATCGGTCCAGTAGTTCTTGAGTTATTTCAATACAAACAAAAATACAAAAATTCAAAAATACAAAGTTTCTCTCTTTATAATATTAGTATAGATAAAAAAATGGATCTGTTAAAAAATCTCACGGTGATAGCGATAATTTATTTTACAAGGACGACACACCGATAAAAAGGCCTACTGGAAACAAGCACATTAACCTCTAGGCAGTGGTTACTGCAACCGCGCTCGGCCACAGCAATGGTAACCCAAGCACGCGCGCGCTGACCTCTGACGCAACGTATGACGAGCTTCCAGCATGCTGAGTGGCCGGGATAATGCAAAAGCGAACCAAGAAAACTCATAAATAAAAACTTAGGTTTTAGACATATAATTTAAACAATAAAATGATTCAATTGAATGATCGAGCATAGCATAAAGTGTACAAATTTGTGAATTTATTAAATTGTATTGTTTTTTCAATTCTTAAATGAACACTACTTAACACTACATTTCATGTATTTTAATAATATCGTGGTTATCTAAGCAACGGTAAAATAAATAAAAGAGAGATCTTAGAGATTATTTAGTATATATTAAAATTGGTTCTCTTTTTCTTTTCACAACATAATTGTAACTAGAATTGATTACTTTTAGATTTAATAAACTTAACTTTTTTCTTGTTATATTTTGGAATTGCTTCACTCTCGTTGGCCACTTTTCAAAGTGTTAGTCTCGAATTCGGAGCACCGCCGCAGCTCTCGGCAAGTTACACACCCTCGCAGAAAGAATAATTTAATTCTTTGCTCGCACTATTTAAACTCAGAGTTTGTTTTAATCAACATCATTCACTTTTCTGCAACAGAACAAGTAGTACCTTTTCAAAATGTTCAAACAGGTAAAGAAAAATATACTATTAAATTACTCGACACACGGTCCTGTATTTTTCCAGTAATTTTTCTATGATTGTCATCCAAGTAAACGATAACATTTATTCACGATTCCCTTTTATTAGTTTATTTTTTAGAAAATTCAAAAAGTTTAGATTTTTCTTACAAAAACACAAAGTTTAACGTTAAAAGTAAAATTTAAATGCTTCTTATTTTGTACAGATCATCTTCGCCGCCCTCCTCGCCGTGGTTGCTGCCAAACCCGGCATTCACTCTGTAGCATACCCGGCGGCCCCAGTGGTTGCTGCAGCATACACTGCTCCAGTCGCCGCAGCGTACACCGCCCCAGTCGCCGCCGCGTACACCGCTCCAGTCGCCGCCGCGTACACTGCTGCTTACTCTGCCCCAGTTGCCGCCGCGTACACTGCTCCAGTCGCCGCAGCGTACACTGCCCCAGTTGCCGCATATGCTTCCCCCTACGCATACAGCTCACCGTACGTAGCGGCCGCCTACAAAGCTCCAGTTGCCTTCCTCAAGTGATTACGATCTCCCACTGACAGATTATATAATTAAATAGTTACAAAGTTAATCCATTTTTTTCTTCATACTCCCATTACAAAATCAAATGAATAACGAAACTATAGGGTGTCATATTTGTTTAGCAACTTTTGTCTTTACTCATACATGACTCTTCAGCACTTCACATGAAAGTAGTAGATTGTACCGACCTTCTATAGAGAAAAGGGTAAAAATGAGAATGTCTTCATGCCAGAAGAACACTTTATAAACAAAGCTTCCTTCTTACATAAATTAATTCTAAGTTATAATCAATGTACGTCAGTTATCCGCAAATTAGCAAACAATTGAATTGACATCATAGTCAGTTAAAGTATTACCGAGTAAGAGTTGTTGTTGGACGACGGAATCCTGACGTCATAACTACCGCTGCGTCATGTTATCACAATTAATATCTAAAGTTTAGTTACAAAGAAACATTATATAAGGAACATAGGACAATTAAGTCAGGATACTAGCAATTAAGTAATTGGAAACATTTTAAATACTTAATACTGATTTCGAGGAAAAAATACTTTGAGATGTTCAAAATGTCTTGGATAAAATTAGAACCACTTTAACTTTGCACATTTAGGACTCTATTCGACTTTTCAAACGGGAATCAATTGTCCGGAAATAAATCCTTTTTTCTTTAACCTACTTTTGTTAATTGAATTTATTTCCGACATTCAAAGAAGGTATTCCGCTATTTAGTTCATTGAACTCGGTTCTTAATACCAGAGACAAAATACGACATTTGTTTTGTTTTGTTTTATAAAAATATTACAATTTGTGCTAAAGTACATCTTAAATGAACATACTGATAGTTTTATATTTAAAATTTACAAATCCTTTAAAACGTAATGTAAAAACTCTGGCATTTCGGAGGATCGTATTGTTATCATTACGCGCTTTTACGTTTACTTTTTATTTTTTCATTATTTTTTTACATCTGTCAGTTTACTCTGCAATTTTAAAGTAAGTAAAGGTTTTTGCAATGTTCTGGAAATAACAAAATTACGATTTGTTACATATTTCTAAAAATAAACAATATGCAATTAGGTACTTTTTATTCACGCAAAATACGCGCTAGTCGTGGAGTTGCGGAAAATGGAAACATGGGTCGAAACTTTTAACCTTTTTTTAGTTCTGACCTTGATTCTATCTATCATTTACTTTCCTCTTTCCTGTAAGCAATGAATGTAGGACAGTGTCAATAAAAAACTCACTAATCAGAGTTCAGGGCTATTTTTAGCGACCTTTATTGGCCGCTATCCGTTAAGGATGTACACAAATTAAATGCGTCAAGCGAAGACGAATCGAATGTTCTACACGGACTATGATTTTTATTTTATACAGGGTGTTATAAAACTTTATATTATCTAGAAACGTTCCAAAATCGTGATGGGGAGCAAAGTTAGGGATATTATTTACGTAAATTGATTTACAAAGTTTGTTATTAACATTTTGCACGAGTATAGGATATAGCTTAACTTTAAGAAATATCAATGGAATGGAGACAACATTGCCGATGTAGAGTTAAAATTATGCTAATTACTAAACTTCTTAACTTTTCAGGGCGAAAATACAAGACAATTCAATTCAATTGCTATCTTTGTTACTAGAGAAATATGTGTTATGGATAAAAAGTTATGTTTCATACGACTTAGTTAACACATTTTGTCAGGATCACGAAAAATGTCAAAGATTTAAGTATAAAAGTTCTATCACCGTGACAAAAAAGGCTCCAAATCGTAATGCAGAATTACATATAATTCTTATACTATTATATTTTTAAACAGGATCTTGAAGAACATCCTGTATATGATTCATTAGGTCCTGTCGTATTCATATCAGGTGCGTTAGTCCCGTCAGCGATCGTCCTTGCGATGGAGCCGCCAAGTGCGATGCCAACGGGGGACGACATCCTATATATTAGCCAGGGTAGAGACATTTGGCTCAGTGTCATACAGGCAATCAAAACAGATTATCAAAATGTTCAAACTTGTAAGTACTATTTTTGCTTTGCTTTTAGTGTTAACTATGAGATGTTTTTGTCGGAGATACTTTACTTACTTCATTAATTCAGTGCTTTTTGAGTCTTAAAAAATATTAGAAGGAAGTTATGTGGTGTTTTGTTAGAGATGCTTTAACATCTATTCAACCTATTTTGAAAATATTTGATTACGGTTAAAAAGCTCTTCTTTCAGAAATAAATTTATTCTTTATTTTTTAATTTGTTTATATCACTGTACCCTAGCGAAGTGATTTCTTTTTTTTATTTTATATTTAAAATATCTTTTGTAAATTATATTGTCAGAAATAAATATTATTTAATAACCGATTTAATTATGTACTCCAAAATTTAATCTAACTTAAGGGCACTACTATTCATACTTAAAACATTTGTTAAGAACTTTTAATCACCTTTTAGTAAAACTTAATTAATAACTAGTAAATCAAAAGATTTGTTTCAATGACTTAGTAAATAAATAATCTCTGTATTCAAGAGTTCTTACTCGATCCTTAATACTTAAAATGCTTAATAACTTTCTTAATAATAATACCTAACGAAACTGTTTCGTGTAATTATTTAGACTTCAAAGCTGTATAATCTTCAAAATGATATTTTGGAATAATCTTTTGTTCGTAAAAAAAGCATCTTAAAACTAAACAATCGACTATTACATAAGTTTTCATTACTGTACTTCGCTGAGTTTAATTTTCGTATCAACTTTATGTTTTCTAAAAACTTTTACTCCGAAAGTATTAAATGTTTTATTTTAACCTATGTATCTCGGATAAACAATTTTAACGCAACCATTTCTAGCTATGAAAGACTGAACCGAGAGAGTCCCCGAAATCACATCACTACCCGCTTGTATTAAGGTTACCAGCGCCACTACTAAACATGTATAATAATAATTTGTTAATTTTTTTCAGTTGTTGTTCGTCGCTCTCTTGGCGTTCGCGACAGCGAAGCCTCTGTTGTATAGCTACACTGCGCCATTGGCGGCTTACACCTCGCCAGTAGCCGCTGCCTACACCTCGCCTCTCGCATACTCTGCATACTCAGCATATTCGCCCGTGGCATACTCCGCTTACACTTACGGCTCGCCCTATGCCTACTATATTTAAACGAAACTCTACGATGAAATTGTTTATTCATAAGTTATTACCTTGGTTTACTATAATTTATTGCAATTTAAATACAATAAAAAAATAAGCTTTATCAATTGTTTTTATATACAACACATTAGTAGAGATAAATTACTACAAGAGCAATACAAAAGTAACGTAATATTGCAATGCACATGTGGTAGGCGCATTGCAAGTTTATGTTATGTGCAATATTTGTTAACTTAGAAATAATTGAAATAAAACAATCCCAAACTATTTTAATTACCAATAATTTTAATCAAAATAAAATAACAACGTGTCTAAAACATTACACATAAGAAAATATGCCAAGTCTAAGGGACAAGGAAATAGTTTAATACAATACAGGCCTTTCAACGATAATAGAAATCAGTGAAGGTGTAAGGAAGGTTATACGGCAAAGGTACACTTAAATAGTCCTGTAGATTTAAAGAAGAACCATAAGAATATCTGTAATCAGATACAGAAGCATAAGGAACTGCAGCGTATGATACTGGGGCTACAGGTCCAACTGGGGCAATAGGGGCAACTGGTGCAACTGGGGCGACAGGTCCAACTGGAGCTACTGGCGCTACTGGTGGTGCTACCAGGGCCGCAGAAGCGAATGGAGATGCAATAAGGCCGGAGCTATAAAACAGTGGTTCCGCCGCTGTTGACGCTAAAAGCGTTAACACAGTTACCTGAAATAAATAAACGATAATTAGTTTATAACAATATATCGGTTAGGAAAATAAATATGAGACGTCCATAATGCAAAAAACTATGACCTAATCCAAATAGACTTTACCCATGCATAATATTATTTATCATAATAACAAAACATTACCAAATTACTGTGAACAATTTAAAAAAAACATAGTAGTTTAGTTATAAATTCATAATTACAAATAGGCAACACTAGAAACAAGTAAAGACTAAATAATAGTGCTGATGATGCATTAATTCTTACCAGTAAGATATTATCCATTTTGCAAACGTTGTGTGAGAACTGACAATTTTAAAAATACTGTCTTCAACTGAGACGTCCTGCGTTATTTATTTGGAGGAGTTTGTATAGGAACAATGACAAAATACTTGAAAGAATCATCGACTCGTATGGTATTGTCAAGGCCCCGCTGAATGGTTAACGAGGGTAACAAAAGAATGTATAATATACTTGTTTCCAAAAATTGTTTCATATTGACCTTGCCGTGACGAGTCTAGATAAACAAAAGTCAGTAAGTTTTGAGACGTATGTAAATTTTTATTAACATCCTGTTTAAAGAAAACAAATAAACAATTCACCGAACTACTTCTAGATTAAAAATAAAAACACCATTTATTAACGAAGAAACAAAAAAAACTTTTTACAATAAAAAATAACCGAAGAACAGAAAAAAACATTAACACCTTAAAACTTCTGTAACAGTGAAAATTTCAAAGTGACACCTGAATCATTCATTCTCCTATTGATCCTAATTTTTAATTCCTAAGGTAATTAAGTTTTTTTTATACGTTCTCAGTGTATTTTTTCCTTATATTTAAACCTTTCTTGTGAGTGTTGGGTACGCCTGTCATCTGTTTGTTCTTCCGTTTGTTTCCTATTATTAGTATAGTGTTTAGACTGCGATAGTTTGTAGAACTTGCAATTGGTGTACCTTAATAAATAAATAAGAAATCTTTACCATATTAAGTACGTACATTTGTGATTCCACATGTTACCAAAAAGTGATTCACAATTTTACAAAATACCTAAGTGTAGATATTGTACAGAATATAAATTGCATTATTATACATGCATAGTTAACTGCAAACTAGATTTATTAACATTATTTATACAACAGTGACCTTGTTTTACAAAATGGACTTGTTTAAATAACTATAAGAATAATTGCAATAACCTACAATTATTTGAATTCCTGTATACCTTGGATTGTTACTTGGTAACACTGCCTGAGTGACTAATCAATAGATTAATTCCATACATTTTATACTTTTTCTACTTTGTTTATAATAAATGTCATCTTCATCATCATCATCATCATGGTGATGACCGATGGGTTCGGACCCCCTAAGAGTGACTATCCTCATTCGTATCCTTACATACTCGAAGTATAAAACAATAACGTTTTTTATGTTTGTCCCTATATATGTATTCTTGAATCTTTAAAACTACCCAACGGTTTTTATGCGGTTTTTTTTAATAGATAGAGTGATTCATAAGGAAGGTTTTCATGTACAATACATTCACATTATTGTAGAGTAAACCTGATAATTTAGAGGATTTTAATATGATGTCGTAAATTAACACATTTTTAGCGCTTACATTGCAAACGCTGCAGTATTTAGTATCAGCATTATACCGATTTGCACCTTTGTGAATCCGGGGCGGGTCGCTTGTATAATAATAAACCTATCGAAATACGAGTAGAAATAAAAAAGCTCTATCGGAGTTCGTTAGTGTGTTTTGAATAGGTTGCCTCCGGACAGGGCAGAGTAGGGCACCGCCGCACTATGTAGTGTACATTGGACTAGGAAATAATAAGTCAAGTATAGATGCTGTACAAATTTATTTAAAACGTTAGGCGAATCAGATCATGTTTAGCTTGGGGTCTGGAGTTAACGGACGAAGTAGTTGTAGGCGTAAGGTAAGGCACCGGCGTAAGGCGCGCTGTAAGCCAGGGGAGAGTAGGCAGGGTATCCAGTGTAGCCGACGGGCAGCACCGCTGGTGCAGCGTACGCCAATGCAGGGTCCGGTTTCGGGTTGGGGTTGGCGAAAGCCACCGCCACCATAGCGAAGAGGGCGAACTGTAAAAAAAATGGACTCGTTAATATGCTTAAAGAATAGAAACTGTTAAGACTAAATATGTAATTAATCAAGAATTCCTAGTGTCATAAAGGAAAAGCAAAAGAATGTAGTCGGGACTATACAAAGCAAAAATCATTACAGCTGTGGTTCATCATTTCATAAACATTTTGCGCTTTTGAATTTAAGATTTCAGACTTAGTTTGCTTTTGATAATTTACATAAATATCCGCTCTTAAGTAAGTATTGTATAAACAGTGAAGTTTATTCACCTTCTCCATAATACTTGGAATTACAACAATTACGTTTAAGTAGATGTACCAAATATTACATTGATTTATTTGGAAACACGTGACGGCTCACTTCTCAAGTCTTTGTGGAAACTATGAATAGATGTCAAACGTAAATCAGAGGTTTCCACATCGAAGCTTTACTGTACCTATCAATAATAAGGGCTATTCACTTCATGAAGCCGACAAAGATAAGGTCACACGACTAAATTGACATCTAAATAGGTATAGACTGGATCGCGAAAATATTTAGAATAAATTAAATATATAATTGAATAAATCAATTTAAATAAGTCTGGGATAGTAAGTCATCGCATCGGACGGGCTTTTATTAAATAAATATTGCATAACCCATTTGTCATTTACAGAGTCTTATCAAGTGCTTAGTTTGTATTTGATTTGCTGAAGGTGAACCTATTGTCATTCCTTAAAGGACATGCTATGATTAAATATATTTTGGGACTTTCTCTTTATAAAATTTTGATAATTTATTTTTTGATAAATAACCTATTTTGGCGGGCTTCTTAAAGATATATTATACATTTACTATAGTGGTAGAGCAGGAATAAAAAAAAATAGTTAAGCAAAATTAAAATCATGTAAACCTATCAACCCCGCTTTTGAAAGACACATGATTTTTTTTTCTTAGCTGTAGATAATATCCTATCATGATAGAAAATATTTGTTTATGAATAGGTAAATTAGGAAAGTACTTGATAGATTTTAATAATTTCTATTAGAAAGCTTTAAACTTTCTTTTAGTTAGATTTCTCAGTATTGAGGAAGATTTTAAATTAAATAGTTTACATTCTTATAATAATTTATACAGTCTATTGAAGTGGACTGTTAGTCGTTCAATTTATTATTAATTTTATATATATAGGTGTCTTTAACTTACCAGTTTGAAGAACATTGTTAGAGGTTTACTTGTGACAAGTGATACTGATGTATCAGCAGGCCGGGTTTATATATGGATGTATAACGACCACGCCTCGCGATACGCGTCATGTAAAAACCGTCCTTGATCTTCAGAGCAACAATGTACCACGCGTACTCAATACTCACCCAGTAATTAGAATATCTATAACAAACATCCGGGTAGCGCATGTTCCCGATCATAATCTGTATTAAAAAATATGACAATGTGATAGTAGACATGGAAATAGATATTATTGATCTTCTTTAACCAAACTCTGGTATAGAATCACAATATCTGTGATTTTTCTTGAAGAAATACAGATTGCGAGACGCGGCTCGACCGCGACCACCAAAATATAAGCACTCCGCCTGTTGATGGACTCCCGAAGAGTTCGAAACTAGTCGGTACCGTTCACCGAAAATTACACGTGAGTTTAAGCCGTTTTAAATAAATAAAGTATAATAATGTCTCACGAAAGTTTTAACAATTTAATTACAGATGACAATGTTATTGTCATGGTTTTTAAATGGTAAAATCTGTGCCGTTCCATAGGGACAAGGGCAGAATGGTGAAGATCATGATGGTATAAGTTGTAGAAACAGATTTTACAGTTTACTAATCTTAATTTCAACTGTTCATTACGAATCAATACATCGTAGGCTTCAATGTTGATTTCATTTTTCAAACACTAATCAAAAGAAAGCATATAAGTTTATTTTCAATAGTCTATTTTTACCATAATAATTGTTTATCTTGATAGAGATAACTTACTAGATTTTTTTATATGTATGTCTGTACGTAGTTTGTCTGTTTTTTTTTATAAGAGGGGCAAACGAGCGACTGAATCACCGAGGTGATCTTCGACTCCCATGAACATTTGCAACATTCGAGGTACCACAAATTCGTTGCCGGCCTTTAGGGAATAGATAGGCTCGCTTCTTGAAGGACCCTAAGTCGTAGCGGTTTGGAAATACCGCCTAGGACAGACCATTCCACAACGCAGCTGTGCGGTACCTCTGCTGTGTCTGTACCTCTAACTTAAAGTTTAGTTCTATATTGTTTAAATTATTAACACGTTCGCTGCGAAATGGGGTCTAAGACGCCTGGTACATATGTCGCTTACAGTGCAACTAAGAAAAGCATAACGAATAACAGGGTTGATAACACCACTTACCTCAGGAATGGAAAGAATAGGAAAATGGTTGCCGCAGCGAACGTGTTAATCAACTTTACCATATTGTCAAGTACACCAACATTGTTAAGTAATACATAGTTGTAAATATTTAAATGTATATAAATATGTATTAATATAAATTGCAAGTACTATTTTATTTACATATATTAATATATAAACAAGTTATCTATAAAGTAAAGTAAAGTAGTTCGACCCATGATGGGCTCCATTCTTCGCAACTCCTCGACTAGAGCGTATTTTGCGTGACTTCGCACATATCTTTGAACTTCTTTGGCGATATGTGCAGCTATCTATAAAATAATATTCATTAAAATATTATTTTTTTATCACAAATGTGCTTTAAAACTTTTTATTCACGCCTTAGTTTTTTTTTCTTAATAGCGTAGTAATGCAGTGGCGGAAGTAACTGCGGGGTCGTTATTTTAATATTTACCATTAATTATTTTTGATAAGACTTTAATTATCTTCAATTAGAATAATTTTAAATTGATATTATAATAATAATTAGTCAATTTACATAATAAAAATACATACATACAATACGTATACCTAATGACTTATTTAAAGGTGAAAAAAACATAAGATTAGTAAAACTATTATTTCTCTTGACAACGGACTCCTATGCTTAATTTCATATTAAATAAAATTTATATTTCCTTTGGAAGTATGTCATGAAACAAGGAGAGGCATAGGAAGGCAAAGTTACGTAAATGGTGATATGATAAACAAGGGTGTGACGACTGAGATGGCGTCTCAAATTAAACATTAGTTATAGATTAACGTGGATGACAAAAACCTGGTGCGTCGATGCCACGGGAGTAAGGTGAGGTAGTAGAGATGATTATAATCACCATTGGAAACCATTTTCGTTGTTTACAATCTGTATGTAGTTATGGTAAACCTCGGAGTCTCATAGTGTCAGTTCAATTATTGTTTAAACGCAATATGGTCATATTATTTTTACATGTATGCAACAGAGACTTTACAGTTCGCTTTTAATATTCTGTTAACATTTGATTCGTGTCGTTTAAATTCGGCCCACGGCGAGGAATGCGTTTGTTAAGCTATTGTTACTCGTATTTTGATATGCCTTTATACTATTTACAAATTGAATATTGGGCATTTAGATTAATTGTTATTTGAAAATTTAAAAATTAAAAAAGAAGTCATATTTTTAAACAAGAACGATAATGGAAAATGTGATAAGCCTAAAATTATATTACCCGACAATTAAATTTAATTTGTTATTTACTGGCTCTATCATAGCGGATTGGTTTATTGTTTGGTTACATTGGGAGAGACTGCAATGTATACTCTGCTATATTAAAGAAGTCTCCTGAGCACACAATTGGTCTAAAGATTTTATTTAACTGTTGGATTAACGGCAACTGTTAAATTACATAGAAAGGCACCGACACAAACATTTACATATTCTATCTGATTTTGTTATAAACCTCTTATAATATAACTCTACATATAAACAAAATAAATAAACTCTCCATACATGATAAGAACATTGGTACATATTATTACGAAATAAACACGCTTGTTACAAATGTTTATCTTGTAAAACCATTTTTTACTTTGTATTGAACAAAAACTAAGATTAATTACCTATTAGGTGTAAGTCAATGTCAAGAAGGCAAACATGAGCCTGCAAAGTAAATCAAGTGGTCATCGACACCTCTATTTTGTTGTTTTATTGGCAGATTTACCTTTTAACAGTTTCATTATTAATTAACTGCGTAGTAGATAAAGCTATTGCTAAAATATTGACAATGAAACAGATTCGGCCACGCACTTTTTAATATTAGTATTTTTTTGTGTTAATTTACTAATATTTTCTTTAACGAGTCCGTAAGCTTGAAAAAGCTTGTGTTAGGATATGATTTACGACAATAGTCCAATGCCGGAATTCTAATCTACGACCGCTAGATAGCATAAGGCTTTATTGGCCATTACCTTTCTTAGTCTTACTTTATCAATTTATGTCCAGATATTTATGTACCGTATTGTATACAATTTAAAATATAGGTACGTTATTTTCTTACTGAAAACTGTCCTACAGTAGATTATAATTCTAATTAATTCCTAAAAAAAATATTTTCTTTAACTTCGCTTCTAGATTTTCTCTTTTTATTTTTTTCTTTTTCATTTTATTGGTGCGTTTGTTTTACTCATTTTTATTATTAGTTAGATAATCTGGTATCAGACTATTAATATTCTTAGAACGTTTCATTCTGAGAATTATACATCTAAGTATCCTAAAATCTTTTAAACGGATCATGTATAGAAGGCCCGAGCTTAAATATAAGTATTTTAATGTATTACGTCTTATTTAGTATATTGAGAAATGGTAACTCTTTTAGTTATGCTCTGTTATAATATCAAATTGTCCTATAATAGAGCATAAGTTACTCGTATTATACATAAGACTAAGTAACTCATTTTCTACACTGATATTTGGTATATAAAAATAATACATTAGTACTTAGGTAGCGATAATATTTTTTTCTTCAAGTAAGAATCCTTACGGGGTAAATAAAAAAATAAAATTATGTTTTTTTTTTAAATCCTTTAATACGATATACAAATAAACAAATCAAAACAAAATCAGGTCAATTAACAATAGTAAATATTAAGAGTATGCAATGTATCCACTTCTAATAGTATCCATAACCGAGATTGCTGTAGGGAGAGGCGGCGTATGTCCCGTAGCCGCCGTAAGAGAGAGACGGGTTGGAGTATCCGGAGTATCCATAATAACCAGGGTATCCGGAGGCGGAGTAGCTACCGTAGCTATAGCCAGGGTACACTTGAGGTCTTGCGAAAGCGAATGCCAGAATGGCGAACAAAACAACCTGTAAAAAAAGAAAATAAATATGTTAAGTTTTAAAGGTTAAAAAGGTTAAAGGTTTTGACCCATGATGGGCTCCATTTTCCGCAACTCCACGACTAGCGCGTATTTTGCGTGAATACACATATCTTTGAATTTCTTCGCCGATATGTGCAGGTTGCATCACGATGTTTTTCTTCACCTAAGAGCGTCGGTAAAATATGCACATATGAAAATCGAAAATCGAAAAACACACTGGTACATGCCGGGATTCGAACTCGGGACCTGCAGTGAAGTTAAGTTTTTGTTTAAGTTTCCTGAATGTCTAGAAAGATATGTTTAGCTGAATTCATTTTTGATCGATGGATATTATTTTATTCTGGAAAATCTCTTTTTCAAACTATTTAAATCGTGTTAGTCAAGTTCTTTGCGTCTTTGTATGTTATTTATTATAGATATGAAATATTATACATAAAAAATAAACCTTCACTTAACAGCAATTTTTCATAATTATTAATAATTACATTTTTTTTTATTTATACCGATTTTTTTTCTATTAAACGTCTTCAATGTTAGTAATTAACATATTTAATGTTAATAAAAACTTTAAATTGTTAAATTTTAATTTTAGTAAACTAGTTCACTTGTTAAAATCACTCACCAGTTTGCCGAACATTTTTAGTTTTGTTTAACTGTAAGCTTGTTTACCCTTAGCTTGCGAAGAATTGTACTACGAAAAATTATAATTTACTTCAATATTTATACTGGCTTCTTGTCCTTGGAGCGTCTTCGTCCATAACGTATAAAAACAACACAAAGACAATGATTGGGAACGTATGTAAATCGGGTGCACACTACCAGATATATACGAGGTCCACATCGACAATTAGGTCGCCTTTGTCTCGGCTCAAACTATTCGACATTACAAATACGATACCTGACACGAATATAGCAACTACATTAAGTTTTATTGCACCTGCATTGACTATGCCTAATTTTGTCTAATCGACAATACCTTAAAAGCATCGTAGAAATTACCGCACTATCACAAGTATTTTTTAGAAATAAGTTCGGTCATGTTTTTTTTACCGGACAAAGATAGGCTAAGACGCTTACACGAATAGATCCTTTATAAGCTAAGTACAAAAGTTATTTGCACTCTAATAGAATAATAAAAAACTTAATTTGAGTCGATTTCTTATAAAACCAATTAAAATATTTAAATAATAATATTTTATGAATGTATTAAAATTTATCTCTAAAATAATTTCAATGTTTTCCAAAAATAGCTTTATTTGTAATGTAATCTGTATGCCATATTAAAACATTCTTGGTAATTCAAATAGAAAGATTGGATGAAATTCTTTCAATATTTATTACACTGTAGTCGATATTAATTTTGGCAAAGTTAAGCTATTTTTAGAAGTCGCAAAAAAAAAATTATAATATAATTTAGAAGTAAGCACTTTCTTACAGATAAGCACTTATACCTTCGACCTATAAAAAAATAGGTTATGGATTCCCATTATGACAGCCTTGGCACATATCTAGAACCTTAAATTCAATGTCATTACTAATATCTTCTTAACTATTTCACCTTACTCTTTATTATGGATTGCATAAAATTTCCTATACTATTCAAGTTTATTTAAAAAAAAAAACAATGTCTATTCATAAGAGGAGATCGTCCTAGGCACAGACAGCAGTTTTCTTCCAAAGTTAAAACTTAAAATATTTTGTCGAAGATGATGGTCGAGCTTTCATCTACACTAATATTATAAAGATGAAATATTTTTGTATGTATTGTAATAACTCTAAAACTACTAGGCCGATTTCAAAAAATATTTTACCGTTAGAAAGCTACATGATCCCCGAGTAACACAGGCTATATTTTTCTTAATTTTGCTCGGACGAAGTCGCGAGTAACAGCTAGCACTTAAATATTTTCTTGAATACTTGCTGGCTACATTGTTACTTGCTTCTATATTGTAACATGCGTCTATTTATAATAAAGAAGGCTTTTATCTAATCTTGCGGGTTCATTGAACCGTGTTATTGTTCTCTGCGTTATTGTCTTGCAGATGAATATCGTGTGACATCGCTCATCAAAGATCAAGGGTAATGTAGGAGCTTAAGCATTAAGCTTGCAAGGTGTAAGGTATCTGTGACGTAAGGTGTCATGTTCACTAAGCACTTAAGCCATGTAACTAATTTATTAAAGACTAGCTGTCGCCCGCGACTTCGTCCATGCTGAGTTGAAAAAAAACTTAGAAAGTGGTACATTGCATGGTTCTAAATGTCATCAAGATCCGTAGTTTTGGAGATCCATCTATTCTTCTAAACTTTAAAATTTACAATATTAGTAAGATTTCATAATATTTCGTAAAATATTTTTTGGTTTTAAATAGTGTACAAACATAGCATTCGTTGTAATGAAATTACTGGTAGTAAAACACTAAAAACGTAAATTACATCTGAATAAAGTTTAAGCCACACAATTTGTTCCTTTAATAAAACTAAAAAAAAATATAATTAGTCATTAAAAATCGCCAGTTATATCTTATAGGTTACATTTTATTGTTCGATTTTTTCTTTTGTTTTTTTTTCATATTTTTTTATCGTAAGCAACTAGTTGTTGATCGCTTCACACGGGTTCTTTGGAATCGCGTAGTTAATGTTAACATATATTTTAGTTTACCGTTTTCGTTAAAATGAAACTAGCCATACTGTTTTCAGGATATTTAACGTTTACTTGCATTCGATGCTGATTTAGCGGGGGAAGGGACGCATAGGAAGAGGAATTATCCGCTTTCTGTGCGTCTACTCCTCCTTAGATTAAGGGTAGGCAACGCATCTGCATTAACAGATGTCTATAGGCAGCGGTCGCTCCGCTTTCAGCGAATCCAGGTGGCCGCTTGCTTGTTTGCAACTTTTTCATATAAAAAAAACTATGTTCTTTGTGAATAACATTTTTCTTGTAAACTATAGCAATATAACAGACGAATAGGAAACATTTAATCTAGGAATTTAATCTAGGCATTAATAATTTAATTTAGGAAACATTAATAACCGTTTTCTCCACCCTCTGAGAGCACTCTATGCCTTACATAAATAAAGTTACGATTTCTAAATTATGGAAATTTACTAGAAACCATAAAATCTCTCTAGAATTCTGATATTCAAATAATATAAAATAAAAATTACGTAAATCAAACCTGTTAGCAACACCAACATCAAATCTTTCTTTTGTTACTTAGCGTTAAAGCCTACAAAACACTTTGAGCGATATAAAGAGCTATTTTTAAACTATAAAACACATGGAAGCCCATGAAGTAATCTCGCCTTTGAAAGAAACAAAATGAAATGTCTTGGCATTTGAATGCTCCGCTTCAGAGTCGATGTCAAAGGAATCAAAGCTTAGGTACTACTTTTATATACATATTTTAGCGATTTAGCAAGGAAACATATATTCACGGAACCTTTAAAGTATGTAGACTTTACACATTTTCACTGAGCTTCGATTGCACGTTAAGTACAAATCGAGCTTTAAGACACGATAAGAAACCTTAACCTACGACTTCATTAGACAGATTTCGCGATAAAAACGGGGATGCTTTGGCGTAAGTCCGTTTTTATCGCGAACTCGATCTAATAAAGTCGTAGGGTAACAGAATAGATCGCTAAATAAAGTTACACCTTATGTAAGGTATGGTAAGTAAATGGTAATGTTCAAACTCATGTTCCAAATCGCACCGATTTAAAGACTACATATTTGACCACTTTGCTATCCATATGAACTCCATACCAATGGACAAGAAGAACGACACATGTTTTTGTACACCAAATATTGCAAACAATACCAAAGTAAATCTAAACAACGATGAGAGCATATTTATTTTGAAACAACTCTTTTGTTTACACAATTTCGTGGCCAGTGTCTTTTCCAGCTATTTATATTAAGACTTCTCAAATTAAATTAACTTCAGTTATTCTAATTAACGACTTGAAAATCTAAAAATAAATTCAAACATTATCTTCGTCCTTTTATGTCACAAAGACATTTTAATTAAGTTGCCGTCTAAATAATTTATTACGATTGTTTTGAAATCAAAGAGCATTGAGACTCTGTACTTTATAACTTTTACAGTAAACTCTCTTATGTTTGTAAAATACATTAACTATGTTACTAAAGCACTAAAACTTTTAATTATAGGCTTCTATTACATGTAATTATGTAAATTATAATTTTTCAATTGTTACTAAGTTTACCTTCAAATTGTTTATTGTTTATCAATCGTTATCAGATTATTATAATTTAATTTTAACCACTGTTTTTGTTTCATATTTTAAAGGAAACAGTTTTTTTCTCGTTTTATTAAATCTAATTAGTTTGTTTTAATTAGAACAATTTGCTTAGTTTACTTTAAAACATCAGTAGGAAATAGAACCTAAAATACGTATGGGTTTACTTGTTTATGGTGAAAACCACAAGATTTCCTGATCCAGTGGATATAAATAAAACTTAATAAAACCATAAATAATAACAGCTTATTAGGGCCATCTGGTTAATTTTAAAAACTATCAAAAATATGGTTGTCGCACCATTTATTTATATTATTTTCTGTAATTAAGTAGTTGTTCTAGATTTACTAAAAGAGCCAAATATGCAGCGCCTCACCAATTCACACATCCATGTTCGACTATACATGGACGAGTGCGTTTCAAACCGTATAATGTCAGGGAATGTCTCACACAGACTATGTAATT
>QDHC01001291.1:342941-367248 GCA_013186455.1 Papilio dardanus tibullus
TATTTTTTTTGTTTTTTCATTTACCTTCTAGTTGTTTAAATATTAATGTTATTTTCCTTTTTTGTATTATTATTAATTGTAATTCAAAGAAATGTACCATGTTTTAGTTATGTTTTTATCTTATAGTAGTTGTTTATACTGTTTTGTTTTATGGGACTGACATGTTCCAATTAACAAAAGTCCCCAAATAAATAAAGATTTAAAAAAAACTACGCAACGGATTTTGATGCGTTTTTTAATAGATAAAGTGATTCATAAGGAAGGTTTTCATGTATAATACATTTACAATATAGTAGACACTGATAATTTAGAGGTTTTTAATATGATGTCGTAAATTAACACATTTTTAGCGCTTACATTGCAAACGCTGCCCGAACCCTACAAGTTAGATGAGAATAATGTACGAGTACTACAGTATTGTAACTTAAAAATCTACAAAAAAGTATTAACATTATACCGATTTGCACCCGTGCGAAGCCGGCGCGGGTCACTAGTTTTTAATATATTAATTATATGATACAGTAATTAATTATAAATTATCGCATAACTGATGGGTTCAATAACATCTACTTATATAATTGACGTCATAGCTGTGTACGCGTGGAACGCAGCGACCCAGCTACACCCTTCAGCTATTGTGTTTGTATTAACAATGACATGTACGAGCGTTAACAATGTTATTTAATAATTTTCCCCTCTTTGCTACTTAAGAGCCGGCTAACGTTTTACCGAGAATTTTCACTACAGAAATATATCTACAAAAACATGTTGCTAATTGTTAACTTAGTTATTTCAGAGAGAATGAAAAAAAATAATAATATTGCTTTCTTCTCAATATATTAACTTATAAACACCTTTAAATTATACTACTACTGTAACGATTAGCAAAATTAAGCAACATATTAAAAACTGTGACGAACATGATAGATGGTATATTTACTTATAACTATATAGTTACTGTTTCTTTTATAAATTCTGTTTGTACTGTTGTTAGTTTGTCGTAATAAATAAGAAAAATAAAAAAAATGATAAAGACTTCACTTTATTTTCCCAACGGATAAGAGGCAAACGTCTTTCCCAAGTATGTAAAAAAGCAATTGTTAGTTAACTGTCGACAAAATTAAACGAAATCGCCGCAGAATTTGGAGTTTAAGCGTGACTTAACATTTAAGCCGCTCTTATATGTTTGATTGGGGATTGAAAATCCGGCCGTAAATTAAACTTTTTTGGGAAGTGAGGTATGAGAACTATTTGGTGAAGTGTCATTACGGTATTTTAGGTATGTTTTATAAATTAATAACTGACTAAAAACAGTCAAACTCTAATCCGAGTTTCTCGTTTATGGAGGTCAGACCAAAGAATGACTCTCGGTTATCGAGGTCTCGCTTATACTGGTTTGTCTGTGTATGAAAAATTTTACTGGGCATTAAATTGCAAAAAATATGAATCTAACGTATGCGATACCGTAGACATGTTGTTAATGATAAAGCCTACGAGCTACGAGCCACTGCTGCAACATAGTTCGCGAAACTGAACAACAGATAAGAGGCTTAACCAAAGCTGGATTATTTACAATGCCATGTTAGATCAAAAGCTTTGTTGTCATCTATAATGCCTATGCGACGAGCCTTGACGAGATTATATTAATTAGTAATGTAGTTGCCAATAATTATAATTAAATGACAAAGAAAAGTTTTCACCATCAAACTATTGATACGGGGGCCTACCCAAAGTAATTTTCGATTGGTGATATCGCTGATGGAATTGACAAAAATGTATAAAACTGACAATGACATTCGATAATTCATATGCTCGTAACGTGTGAGATATCGAACGTCACTGTCAGTTCCATATATTTTTGATATTCGCTATCGAATCGCCTTGTAGCGCATATACGATGAATAACTCTCCTGGGGGGTTTTCAAAAATGTACGGTATTGACAATGACGTTTGATATCTCGCACGTGACAAGCACATGACTTATCGAATGCCATTGTTAGTTTTATACATTTTTGAGAATTCCATCAGCGATATCGCCAATGGAAAGATACTTTGGGTGACCTCCCTGATATAAAAGTATTCAACGACTTATTTTTTTATTTAAAATCATTTTAAAGTTACAATAAGCCGTCGATCTTCATTACGGATCCATTTTAATGCAACAATAAAGAAGCGTTTAGTGCCACAGATTATCCTCGTCCACAGATAATATATTCGCTCGCGTCATTGACCTCACTTAATATTCTAAAATATGCCTATTCATAGCTCGTTCAGCAGCATAATGTACTGCGAAAGGTCGGGGAAAAGCTGTCTCATCGTAAGAAATAAATTCACCTTTAAGACTTCTCAGTTTACTAAAAAATAAAAAAGAGAATGTCATACATGCTATAACGAATTATAAGACATAGTTATAGTATTTAATTTAATGTATAAGACGACTTTGTATAGCACTTCATACTAAATTGTTTTTTCGTATATTAGAGCCTGCTTTAACATCTTCGCACGAATTAGCCGGCTCGCCCGGTGAAATACCACGATCACACAGAAGACAGGCGTCAAATGGAAGCAATTCCGTGTTTCGTCTGATGATTGTGGTGCCAGAGGCCTAATTTTAATCTATTGTCCCTTCCTATCTTTTCCTGTAAGGAAATGATGGGAAGGGGAAGTGGATTTTCAGGAGAAGGGGTCGCATAGGGAGAGAAATCATCCTCCGAAGATTAAGGGTGGTCAACGCATCTGTAATTGCAGATGTCTATGGGCAGCGGTCGCTTCGCTATTTCAGCGAGTCCGGGTGGCCGCTTGCTGATTTTATAACATTAAAAAAACTTTATTATTACAGTCGAAATGTCGTACAAATTCTTTACTTTCAGACTTTTCCATGAACACTGTCAATTTTTACTATTTTCTCGCCTATTTTTGCTTTGTATGCTAAAATAGTAATAAAACATAAATTGTATGTAGACTAAATCATTTCAATACATAAAAATGTTTATTGCTTTAATTCATTTACATACATTCGTGCTGAAACGGTTACTTGCGATTGTATCAATATTATTCGTTATTAAGTCATTTAACTTGTGTACATAATTTATTATTGATGCCATTGAACTATTAAATTCTTGTCACGTCCTTCAAATATACTCTGCGTAAGAAAATATCTTCAGAACATTGACCCTAATTTACTACGATGAAAAGGCTTTTTCCGTGAAACGCTAGTAACCCCTTAGTAAAAGAGATCGTCTTCAATAACATTCCAAAGGCACCTCAATAACATATCATAGTGAATTTCCACTAAAGTAATATTCGAGCAAAACCTCGCAATTTTCAAAGGGAATGATATTATGTTTTGTGGGAGTGTTTTGACAGCTTAAACATACTCGTAGTTCAGACCGGTGTCCTAAAGGAATAGTCAGAGACTATCAATTTACGTTTGGCTCTCCTCACTTACAGTTGTCTTCTTCTACAACTATTTTTTACATTCTTAAGGCCTTTTAACATTAATGTAGACAACAAACAGGTTATTCACCTATTATGTTAGCTATTCGAATTTTGATTAAAAATCGCCAGATCAAAGACTCGAGGAATAGACAAAACAAGTCTGGCAATAACCCTTTAACCGATGCTCAACTCGTCTACCGTCCTGTAATCAAACTTTTCCCATCAACAGACCAAAATGCGGCGGTTGTTTCTGCTTCACAAATCGGCACAATTGCTGTGCGTTTAACAGTCCCTTTGCAGACTCAAATGATTTAACTTTTAACGATTTATCGCCTTCCTTGTGCCATTAATTGGCCAAAGTTCGTAGACGGAAATATAATGTACAATTATTTCTGCTGTATTTGGTACTAGCGACCTGCCCAGGCTTCGCACGAGTGCAATGCAACATATAAGTTTTTTTACATATAAACCTTCCTCTTCAATCACTCTATTTGTAAAAAAACGCATCAAAATCCGTTGCATAGCTTGAAAGATTTAATGCATAGGGATATAGACACAGAGAAAGCGACTTTATTTTATACTATGTAGTAATATTTGATAGTACATATCACCTTTATTCTATTTGATTATATAAGCTTTAAAATATATATAGAAATTGCGTATGAACCGTGTTGAGATTCCAGTGGTTACCTTGCTGTGTGTTTATTGTCTGAAATATTAAATAAAATTATTTTAATTACGCAACACGCATTACAATCATCGAGAGCTCTACTAATCGATTTAATACAAGCACGCCTACATCGATGTCGACCGACATAACCACAGGTCGTTAATATTCATTACATAACTTAGTTAACGTATTAAGGTCTGCGATACTTACCCTGAAACTGGGTTAAATCCTTGCAGCTCTGTACGTTTTGAAATTTACTCCTTTTAATTATTATCTTTCTATTTTTTAATATTAAAAACCAAATCAATTAATTATTTACAAAAGATACAACGGAAATAAATATATTTCTGTACTTTTCTGGACGAAAAGCCTGCGTACTTACGCTTCCATACATCTTAACCAGCCGTCTTATCCGAATGAACCTCCTACGGTCAATTTATTCGATATTTGAAGTACATAAAGTTCAAATCAGTGTATTATCTAAATTTAAATTAAGAATGTTATGAGGCATCCCGCTGTTTACCGAAACGTACAGACGAGGGTCGATCAAACGCAGCCGCGGGTTATTTGCGAATCCACCCGCAGACTTGTAGGTATAGGACTTACACACGTAACACACAATAAAACCTGAAGCTCTTACTTTTATATAATACGTTTATGACGTTTACATTAGCATGAAAGAGTAGTACATAAGACTCTACGGAGATATAGTATGTAGGTACTAACTGCCCTGGAGCAGGTTGATAAAAATGATGACGTGTACCCAACGGTTTTATTAGTTCGAGTCCGATAAAAACGGAGATTTTACCTCGGCGTCAGTCCGTTTTAATCACGAATTCGGTCTAATGAAGCTAAATGGTTAGAATCTTTAGATGGGTTTTTCTCTTACAATTTCAGTTAGTAAACAATAACTCGCGTAAAGTTGAAACTGCACAAGGCGTTAGATGTTCCTTGCTCTTAAAAAATCTAGAATTATTATAATTATACGTTGTAGATAACTCACATGAAGTTTTACATAACTATTTCGTAAACGCCAGTGAAAATAAATTAATTATCTAATATAAAATTTTATAATCGCTAAATCTACATCTTGATATTTTCATAGACTTTTTATATTAGATAAGAAAAAGATTGCTAAAATAATCTGTTTATCTTTTATCCAATCTTATTATTTTTCATATATTTCCTTTTATTCTGAGCGAGACGGCTAAAAATAACCAGTAAGTACACGTAAGAATGAAATTATAATATGAATAAATAAGAGGGAACGTGTTCAGATATCTGGTACAAAATTACCAAATATGTACTTGTAGAAATCTTTTGAGGTTACTTGTAACGTAATAAGTTGATTACATTTGTTGAATCAAGCACATACACGGGCCCCGTTAGGGCTACTGGCGCCTGTTTGCAAAAAAGGATTTTGGCGGCATTTTGAATTATCTTTATTACTTGATAGTATTTAGGTAGGTTGGCTTGAAATAATGCAAAGAACTGAACTTTTATTTTTATTTTTAATTTTTTTGCCTGGGCCCTTGGCTTTGGCGCTCCTTAAAGATGGCGCTCGTGTGCATTGCACACTTAGCATACATGATAGCGGGGCTCTTCATACATACATAAAAATGTAGATAAAGTAGCTTGGACTTTGCGCTTACTTTATCTAGCTTTTACCTCTACTTCTATATTAAATGCTTATAAATAAAACAACATTTATAAATCTTTAATTATTTTGTCGTCTTTCCCCTCGGCTCAAAGAAATAACACTGATGGTACATACTCCCTAAAACACCGGTGAAGAGTGGTTCGTAGTTATAAATGACGTATCTGTTCTCTTCGTTAGCGTTCGCGAACGAATGTAGATTCCTTCTGCATTCGCTTACGAAGAAATCCATGAAATAACGATTCGCTTTGATAGCGTTCATTGAATGCGCGTAATTCTTTGACAATTTCCATTCGAAGGAATTCTTCTCTGGATGAAACTGGACACCGTAAAATGGATACCTGGTAAAAAGTTATAGATTATTAGGCTGTTTCACACGAAGACCTAAGCTTTGTTAACTAATAACATCATTTATTAGAAAGTGCCTCTAAATCCTTTGTTCGGATACTCGCTACTTGTTACTCGACTAAAATACTATCCTGGTGCTAACAATGCTTAACATTGCGTTATATGAAGTTAGGATGGTATTGGCAAAGTTGCTTTATGCAAATATTTTGCAAAACTTTTAGCACAAAAGGTGACGTGTGTTTATTTACAAAGTGCAGGTCTTAATTTTAAACAAAGCGTTTATTTTAAACTTGTTTACTGTTTAAACTGTGTGGCATGAACTATATCATATTCTATGTTTGTATTGGTCCGCAACATTTAGAGTATAAACACGAAGCTTACAATAACAAGACGTTGAACCTAAACATTGAGGTGAGTGAGACCTGTAGCATCCGTTTCAAAGTTGTGGTTAGACCGCTCTGTGTTGACGCTTCAGCGACCTCTTATTAAGCTAAATGGACTAGATATTAATGTAATTTCCTTTTCACACCGCTAGAGTCAACGAACTTCGTATTCTATACAAGTGAAGCGTCTACTTGTATTCCTCAAATTATAGAGCATTCTATGAAAATTGATAATGAATATTATTCTAGAAAAATCTGTTAAATGTCCGAACAATCGACTTGTACCCGTTTTCACCAATCAACCCCCAAAGTAGTTTTAAATAGGTGTTAGGTTACATTTAAAATGGGGTAAGGATGTTGCGGCCGGAACACTGAAAATTTAGGGATTATTGGTGAAAACGGCCATGACTTATTAATACTGAATGGTGGCTATTGCAGTGTTTTACTATTTCTTTATAATAGAGGGCATATCACGGAATAATGTCTTTTTTGTTTTATTTTGTGTTCCTCACCTCCTATGTTCAACGGTCGCGATAAATTTAACATCGTAATCATCGTCGCTGTACGAAGACACGCGCCAGTCCTTCACCAGATCATAAGACTCCATGTTCTAAAACAATTACATAATTATACTAATCCTTATCCTTATCCTTACATAGTTTAAAACAATAATGCTTTTTTATGTTTGTCCCTATATATGCTTGAATCTTTAAAACTACGCAATGGATTTTGATGGGGTTTTTAATAGATAGAGTGATTCATGAGGAAGGTTTAAATATATAACTAGCGACCTGCCCCGGCTTCGCACGGGTTCAATTCTTGTTAGTATGGCTGTTATATACAATGTTCACTGTTCAATGTTTCTGTAGTGTATTTAGTATCAGTTTTGCACCCGTGCGAAGCCGAGGCGGGTCTCTAGTATTATTATAAATGCAAAAGTGACGATGATTGGACAGATGTTTCAATGTATCTCCGAAACGGCTTGACGGATCTTGGTGAGATTTGGTATAGATGTATTTAAATATAGAAGATATAGGCTACCTAAGTATAAGTACTTACTAAGATTTCTAAGTTACGCGCAGACGGAGTCGAAGTCTGAGAACAGCTAGTGCATTAACAATCAGGTAATTTAACTAATATTTTATTACTTGATATTTTAAGATTATCTGCAGCTATCCCACTAAACTAGAATGAAACGCAATGTAATGCCAACCTTGTCGACGATGCAAAACTGATGCGCGTTGATGGTTACGTCTTCATTTGCCAGTATAGCGACAACGTTCTCAGGGGCGTCCTTAAACATTTTGCTACTACGAAAATCTTAAAGTAAAGTTCACTTTAAACTTAGGAATTATTGATTATACAGTGTTAAATAGATAAAAGATAAGTCACAAATAAAATAAATACTTAATTGTATTAAACGATTTACTTACCTTCTGTAAAATGTAACGGCAAATTGCTATAAGAATAACATCTAATTCTATTCTCTTTCTCGCCGCGACCAGATGCAATGATAATAAGGAGTTCGAATCCAAGACAAGTGCCAAATATAGGGAAATAATCGCCTGCGTCATTTAGTTCTATGGCTATTTCGTAAATGTGCTGACCAGCGTCAGCGTAACCGTCGGACTGGTTGAAATAAGTCGCGCCTCCAGGAAATAGAACACTGCAAATAATTAAATAGCTAACGGTCTTGGAATTGTATTTTAAAATCTTTAAGAGTATGCTCGGTGTTTTCTAACATTCCACATCGGGTTTGAAAAATTGTAAGAAAAAAGTTAAACGTAATTATAATTTATTTAATAAAAATGATAATTTATTAGTTAGTTATTTAACTTACCCATTCAATTTACTCAATATATCTCTATAATACTGTCGATCTTTTCCGATTCTGAAAATTAATTCTCATTTTCAGAAAAAATAAAATCAATAAAAAGAATTAACTTTTAAATATATTGTATCGTAATCTACTAACAGAATAGGAACTACTCGTGCACCTGATGCTTCTACATCCTTGACATAAGAAGCCGCAATATAACTTGTGTAATTCTCTTCAGGATATTTTCCGTGCAAATAAAATGATTGTTCTTGCGACAGTACTCCGATAATGGGACGTTCGTTGATCGATGTTTTCTCGTCAAACCGCACGACAACAGCGCCATTGCAGTTCAAAATGTATCCCGTTGTTAAAGTCAACAATAATAACAAAACTCCTTTCGCAGCAACAAACTCTATTATATTCGGCACAACCTTCATCTTGAGAAATTCAATAAAACTGCCGTTGAACCACCTACAACACTGTTTTATAGATTACTATCGTATATTATCTATAGATATTTTATCTACTTATTGATACTTAATCTTTCATCTTTTTTTTTCTGATTTAAGTATATCTCATAATTTCACAATAACACATTATAAATCTGCAATGAAACTTAAATAAATTACCTACCACAGTATGAAAAGATTTGCACTGTCGTTCGCTAAACAAATTATAATATTCTTCACTATTTCATTCTTATACACAACTTTCATTAGTGAATGATCTATAAACACTAGCGTCTCTTAAAATAGAAATCTTCTCTGAACTATACACGGGTAATAGTTGAAACAAAATTAGATGATTTAGTTTGAAGACATCGCCAGTTCTAAAAATAAATGTTCATTGTATATTTAAACACTACAAACACAATGTACTTGTATGTATGTAGTAAGTTATACAAAGAGACATCACTCTTAATAATCGCAACAAGAAAAAGATTTCAATAGCATTGTATCTAAAATAATCAGCATTACAATTTCCCGCCTCTTCTCGTCACGTCAGCACTATTTTTTTTTAATATTAATGTACGTAAATATGGATGGATCTAGGATGGTATAATAATAAAATTCAGGTTGCTATTAACTATCGGTCAGCAATTAGATTTTATCCGCCTCTACATCCAGGGCCAGAGTTAGGGCAAGGCGCGGTACTGCGATCGCCCAGGGCAAGGACAGAAAAGGGTGACAAATGTTTGCGAATTACCCTAGGGCTTCATTAGACCGATCTCAGGCAAAAAATGGCCTTACACCGAAGCAAATCTCCGTGTTTATAGCAAACTCGGTTAATGGTGTATTAACCATGTTTACACCGATCTCCCACAAATTGCTAAAAAGGGAGCGCCGTAGAAACCTTGCCCAGGGCGGTAGTAGTTTTACTCTTTACATCAGAAGGGGGTGAGATCATTACAAACAACAAATCGGAAACATCATATCGAAAATTTCCATTCGCTTGCTGTGTGTGACTAAATTAAAATAATATGAAAATGATATCTTATGAAGAGAATCTTAAAAAGAAATATCGCAATGTAAGCAGCAATATAGTACTTAAAAGCTTATTGTATGTTAGCTCAATCTCTTAGTCCTATGAAACTTAGCTCATTTAAATATAGGATGACATCTAATTGGTAAAAATATCAAAACTGTTTAGTTCTTAATTTCTAGTTAAAATTTCATTAAAAATAATTGTTATGACTTTAATGACCTGGTGACTTTATTACAATTTTTTATGTTATCCTGTGAATGGTTTGTACTTACAAAAGTTTAGTCTTGTAATTATTAGTTAACACAGTTATTTTTACACAGTGTTATTTAAATTAAATTATAAACTAATCCAGAAGTTAACTTTTACATCGGATGTAGTGAACTATTCTCACGAGTCTTAGAATTTTTACTTTTTCAATTAGCGCAAATGTTAAAATTCTATGGGATTTTAAATATTCAGTGATGTAATATGTTATTAACTTATGTTTTAATAAAGACCTGGAAAGGGCAACAAAATTGACATTACCAACGTCGAGCATTGCGTTACAGCGCATGCGTAACCATTTCGTAATACTCGTCTCGCCTGTTGTAAATAAGATTTTAAGTGAGGCTGGCCTCCGTAATTTTAAATATCGATATAATTTCGATAACAAAACAATAATATTTACAACAAACAGGAAAAAGTTAGTAAGTTTTCCTGAAAAAGGGGAACAAATGTCATTCAAAAAATATTAGGTAAGCCGATACTCTTAAGTTTATTTTGAATTACTTTCAGCGTATTACTGGATCACGGACATTACGACAACACTAAAAAATTCGATAAAACTAAGATACAGTATTTCTCTGTGGTTTAAAACGTAGCGTACCCAAAACATTTGCTTTCGGCTTGGATTTTTTTAGACTTCGTACTCAATTTTTATTTAGTTACTATTAATTATAATTTATGGGATTAACTAAAAAAATAATTAAAATTAATTAAACATAAAATTAACTCTAAAAATGGTATTAATCGTATCTAGGATAATTCTGAGAAAAGTACTTAAAATAAACCGATTAATCGATAAAATTGTTTGCAAACACAAAGATAGCACATGGTAACACTAAAATTCTCGTCAAAAAGAAAAATGCCGCTGCAAAAAAGAAACGTAATGATAAAGGTATTTTGATAATAACTATTCTTTTGACAAGGACTTGAATTAATATAAAAAATTGTGATTAAGTTTACTTAAAATATGACATGTTAAGGGATATTGAAATTCATACAATTTACAAAGGAGTTATGTTCTAGGTTGGTTTCCTGCGTTGACAGTGGAATTCGTGTATTTTCTTTTATCAGTTTCATACATTCAAGAACAATGTTCGAAATGGTAAGTCTTATATTCCTTAATATGTATAATATGTATTATTCCTTAACAGAATAGTACATGTAATTATGATACGATTTATTTTATTCATAGAGTACGGCGGAACCTATGGTTGTGGATGTACCACTGGAAGATAATGAGAACAATGAGGCGGAATGTTATGTTGTTGATAATCCTAGTTTAGACCTCGAGACATACGCCGCATCTTATACCGGCTTTGCGAAGTTGTACAGATTGATGTTTATAGCAGACCATTGCCCACAGTTGAGATTAGAAGCGCTGAAGATGGCAATTTCTTACGTTATGACCACATACAACGTAAATCTCTATCAAACGCTGCATAAGAAGCTTGCTGAAGCCATTGCTTCTGCTGGCTTGCCGGATGTTGCTGTCCAAATGGGCTCACAAGACATACCAGTCTTAGACACAATGTGGGTGGAAGCAAAAACCAAAAAAGCTGCTATAAAACTGGAAAAGTTGGACACTGACCTCAAGAATTATAAAACAAATTCAATTAAAGAGAGTATTCGAAGAGGTCATGATGATCTCGGAGACCACTACCTGGATTGTGGAGATCTCACCGGAGCATTGAAATGCTATTCTAGGGCCCGAGATTATTGTACAAGTGGTAAACATATTATTATGATGTGTCTCAATGTTGTCAAGGTCTCAGTTTACTTGCAAAATTGGGCACATGTTCTTAATTATGTATCAAAGGCTGTTGCCACACCAGACTTCAATGAAATTCCAGGAAAAGATTCCAACCAGTCTATTTTGACTCGCTTAAAATGTGCTGCGGGCTTAGCAGAGCTAGCAACAAAGAAATATAAATCTGCCGCAAAACAATTTCTTGCTGCGAGCATTGATCATTGCGATTACTCAGAACTGCTCAGTAGTAATAATGTTGCAGTGTATGGTGGACTATGTGCTCTGGCCACATTTGATCGCTCTGAATTACAGAAACAGGTCATAGTTAGCAGTTCTTTTAAATTGTTTTTGGAACTGGAGCCACAGTTACGTGACATCATTTTTAAATTTTACGAATCTAAATATGCTTCATGTTTAAGGTTACTCGATGAGATTAGGGACAACCTTCTCTTAGATATGTACCTGGCACCGCATTTAAATTCACTCTATATGCAAATACGCAACAGAGCATTGATCCAGTACTTCAGCCCTTACCTCTCTGCTGACATGCGCCTCATGGCTGCAGCTTTCAACCGCACAGTGACTGCTCTCGAAGATGAATTGATGCAATTAATACTAGATGGCCAAATCCAAGCCCGTATTGATTCACACAATAAAATATTGTATGCTAAAGATGTAGATCAAAGGAGCACCACATTTGAAAGGAGCCTGGCTATGGGAAAGGAGTATCAACGGAGGACATCCATGCTGATACTGCGTGCTGCAATGCTCAAAAACCAAATTCATGTCAAGGTGAGTAATTTAACTTCAGAACTTCCTTTTGTTAACCATGTTAATCCTATACTTTTGTAAAACACTATTTTAGGTAAAGCGGTACATAGTACCAGGACACTGCATAGCCCCTATCTCCTTGTGTTGCCAAGATTTTTGAGATTTAATTTAAGAATATTTTATATAAACACATCCTGACTCTTGTCATTGTGTATTTATTTTCTTTTGTAGAATATTGGTCGTGAAACTGGTCCGCAAAGTGGAGAGGCTCCCGGCTCCAGCACCAGCCTCACTCCACGCAGTTTCGATCTCCCTGTGCACTTGTGATGAATTACCTCATAAGCTAGCAAAACATTTTCCTTTCACATGACAATTTAAATGTTAACTACCTTAAATAACATGACATACAAATAGATCTTAGTCCCTGAATTACATAAATGTTGCTGCATTTACATTATCATGTGAAGAAAATAAACTCAAAGATAATCCCTTTCTAAGTACTGATAATATTTGCTTGTATTTGTTTACTGAAAGTACAGATATAGATCTGTACTTCAGCGAATTTGCCAATGTAAAATGCTGGTATCATTTTAAGGAAAATGTTGAAAAAATGGCTGATGCAAGCATTATTCACATTGTTTATACAGAATTATTCATGTAACCAATAATTATTATGTCTACGTAATTTTTAATAACATTAAAAGTAAAGCCATACTTGTTTTGTTTTTTATGATCTGTCATTATATTATTAAGACTGAATATAAGACTATTTTATTGGCTATGTCTATACCTAGGGGATTCATGTAGCCATCCTATTGTATGAAAAACAACTGAGACCTTTAAATAAATAAAAAATAATAGACAAGGAATTATACACTTGTTCCAATATATTCTCTATACAAATTACCTTGGCTTACAATATTGCAAGCAATCTGAGCTCAAAATAATATATCAAATTGTAAAAAATAATACAATTTAATGAACTTTCCCAGAAAAAAATATAGAGCTTACATCTGTTACAAAAATGGATTATTTAGTTTTGAAATACACAACCACCTATGTCAGTGCAATTAGTACTCAGATAGAAGATGAGCTAGCTTTTATATACTATCATTTGCTAGATCTGAAATTAATAATTCAATCTATAAATGTATAAAATGATCTTTTCATTATTTGGATAAATTTAATATGGAATAAGATGTCAAATGACTGCACAAATTTTCCAAAATAGCAACCTCTGCCTAGATATCCAGTTGCCTAACATTAATCCACAAATTTTATTAATTATATCTCTATATAAAGGTTTGTTTGCACTAGGATAGTATTTTAGTCGACTAGAAAGTAGCATTTATGCGAACAAAGGATTTACTACTCTCCGGACTCGTTTAAACCTAAACCTACGCACTAGGATAGTCATTTAGTAACAAAATGTGTCTGAATAGCAACATTTTAGGAGAATCGATTAGTAAATCCTTTGTTTGGATACTTGCAACTCAACTAAAATACTATCCTAGTGCATACAAGGCTTAAGAACAATCATTTTTCATCAGTAATATGTACATCTAATAGGACAGAATGATTCCCTAGGTAGTTCTTGCAATGATAAAGTTTACAGGAGTTAGGGAGAGGTCTATAATAAGTGGCAAATAAAAATCGATTATACTTAAAATTATAACATATTGTCATATGTTCTAATTGGGTATATACTTATTTACAAGTTTTAGAACATATCTTAAATGTTCATTAAATTGATACAGTAAAAACAGTACTATTTTACATAACATTTATTGTACTTCTGCTTCTGTTAATAACATATTAGGAATGCCTTTGGTGATCGGAAATTGTCTACCAGATTCAGGACATGTGAGATAACCTTCTTCTACTTCAACCTCCAATAACACTTTGTGCGCTTTCTTTAAAAACTCTTCATTATCTTCGAATTTTGGTTCTAAAGTTTGAGGTAATCCTTCATTGTGTCCAATACTGTCAGCCGCTTTCCATAATACTTCCCAATCTAATTTTGGTATTATACGAGAAATAAATTCAGGATTAAAATCAACCTCTGCTACCTTTACCACTGTTGCTGTTATAGCCAAGGGGTATCCGGTTATTACTCCTTTCAAACATTTAGATGTGAGCATATTATGAGTGATAAGCTTCATTTTACAAAATTATGAGTTGTCAAGGAATTCATCACAATAAAAATTTTGTTTTAATTTTTAGGAGCGCCTAAAAGACATTGACAGTTGAGATTGTCAATCATTTTTTGAAGTTTCCGTTTCCTCCAAATGGCTCGTTTTCGTCCAGAATAGATAGGAGATTCTTTTTGAAATTATAGCATTTTCGTTCATATTTAAACCAAATCAAATAAGCCGGTTATTAAACCTGACAACTTTATTTTGAAAAAGTATGGCCGTTGTATGAGTACTGAATGCCAAATTAATAAAAGTGCAATAAAACATCTAGCCAGTCAAGTATATAGAGGTCAGAACTTTTTACATGTTTCTTCTTTATTGTTTTATCTTTGACTTTGAAATGGTAAGACCTATCAATCATGTGTATATTGTGTGTAAAAATATGGAAAAAAAAGGTTCTAATTCTAAACTTGCATATTTCTATGCTCAACTGTGATTGTCAAAATTACCTCACTCACTCCAACTCTACAAAGTGGCAGAATGTATTTAGTAAAACGACGCTCACCGTAAAAGGCAGACTTTTTGCCTAGTCCGTTTTTCTATAGTCAAAGTGTTGCATTACAAATATTCTGGTGTTGCCCACCTCAATTTATTTTTGTTCACATTCGCTTCGCTCGCTTGTTGGCTCACTATTCACGTTGGTCTCAACCAAAGAGAATGTAAAGTTGGTCTCAACTGTTGTAGTGATGGGCAAAATATACTACTTTAGTGAAAAGAGTGTATATATCTTTTTACCTTGGTGTTATATATCACTAATTTATATCAGTGGCTCACTAATTAATTCGGAATAAACTTAAAAAAATTAAAGCAATTACGATTTAAAAAGGATTTTTAAACACTTTGCTATTTAATGGTAAAAAAAATACTTGCATTTTTTTAATGTTTTACAAAAAAAACAATACTGCTTTCTTTACTCTCGTCTCAAACATAACATAAAAAAATTGTTAAATATCCTTTTTCTTACTCCCTGTCCCTCTGAGTGACAAATCCGAAGTGGGTCACATGCCGTTTCATATAATTAATATGAAAATTTACTTTATAAAAAATATATAATGATATACATACTTGAACAAGAGCTAAAGATATAAAAAGCTCTTTTTACAAATATATATCTTTTATATTACTCACTCGCTCATCCATCTCCCATCACCATCTCTACAACAATGTACGTGTCATAATGTCAGTTATGTTGGTTTTTGTGTGTCTAAATTCATGTATGTCTGAGTTTTGAAAATGTCTTTCATTATAATTCGTTTAATATGTTTGCATATAATATAATATAGATTAGTAAAAATTAAATATTATTTATTTAACCATCCACATCAAAAGCACTCATAAACATTCATTAACGAAGAAAATTGATGAATGGTTAACTGTATTTTTTATGGTGAAAAATTGAAACTTGAAAATGTCTGAACAAAAGAAATTTATTAAAAATACAGTGGTACGCCAAAGTACTTCATCATCTAACAATGAAGCGGCATCGGAAACCCAAGACGTTGCATCGACCCATAGGAGTGCTACTGATGTCGAAGGCTATAACATGGAAAGTAATAAGAAGAATACACCTAAAGGTAAAAATTCAAGGAAAAAAGAGAAAACGCGAAACATGCATTTAGAAATGCCAACAACTGGTACTCAACCTCAAGGACAAGCAACTCTGGGAAACAATACCACACCACAGTACCAGTCCTTTTCGGCATTATTCCCTCAAGATTTAACTACACATCCAGGTAGTCCTCTAAGTGCAAATAACAGCTCAAAATATTTAGAAAATCTTGCACATTTGCAACTTTACCAACACAGCATGCAAAACAATTGTGTGAATATGTTAAGGCTGAATAGCCAAGTTGGCAGTGTACCAAACTCTCCTTTGGTCCACCCAAGCTCTACATCACATGCATGGAGCAACCCAGGTACACCCTTTTGTAATGAACAAATTACCCCGAGATTCTTGCAAAATGCGATGCAACATCCCCTTCTTAACCAGACATATGCAAGGCAATGTAACCTACAATTTAGGCAAGATAAGAGACAAGTTGCTTCTGGTAAAAATGGAATTAATAAAGAATCACCCACAAAGAAGAAAAATGGTAAGAAGAAAGATCAAGAGGATAAAAACTTTGAACCTTATTTGAATGCAGAAGAGGTAGATGCTGGCTTGAAAGAAAACAATTTGGTTGAAGGTGTTTTAAGGATAAATCCTAAACAGTTTCAACACGCATATGTTTCCAGCAGTGATAGAAGCCTTCAAGATATACTTATTGATGGAGTTAAAAATAGGAATAGATCTTTAGAAGGAGATGTCGTAATTGTGCAACTAATAAATCAGGATGATGAAGGCAATGATGAATCAAAGCAAAAGAAAGGAAAGGTTGTTTACATTAAAGACAAATTACATACCAGAACCTGCATTGGTCATTTGAAACTGATGCCAGATAAGAATAGACAGAAAGCATTGTTTGTGCCGAGAGACAACAGAGTCCCAAGATTAAATATACCTTTCACATGTTGGCCAGATAATTTTTATGCAGAGGCAAAAAATTACGAAAATACACTTTTTTTGGCAAAAATAGATAATTGGTTTGATACACGGTTTGCTTTAGGCAAAATAATATGTAACATTGGCCAATCTGGGGATATGCTTTCAGAAGCAAAAGCAATTCTAGCTCAGACAGATTTAGATGTTACCCCATTTGGACCAGAAGTAAGAGACCTCTATCCACGTTTAGATTATGTTATACCAGTGGAAGAAATAGAGATACGAGAAGACTGTCGTAAATTATGCATCTTTAGTATTGATCCAGCAAATTGTCGCGATATTGATGACGCTGTGTCATGCAGGAAACTTGAAAATGGCAATTACGAAATCGGAGTTCACATTTCAGATGTATCACATTTTTTGACAGAGAATACTATTTTAGATGAGAAAGTAGCGGAGAAAGCTACAACAATTTATTTAGTTGAAAAGGCTTACCACATGCTCCCCGATGATTTATGCATGTTATGTTCTTTATTTCCAGGTGTTGATAAACTTGCCTTTTCTGTTTTTTGGGAAATAACTGACAAAGCAGAAGTCTTAAGTTATAGATTTTCTAAAACAGTCATTCATTCATGTTGTCAATTAAGCTATGATCATGCACAGGCAGTTTTGGATAGTAGAGAAGATGCAGAGATGTCTTTTCCCGAGTTTTATAATGGTTTTGGCTATAAAGATGTACATGACACAATTAAAACTCTTGGCAATATTTCATCAATATTTAGAAAATCTCGGTTTGACACTGGTGCACTCCGTATTGACCAGCCAAAGGTGTCATTTCACCTGAACCCTTCTACAGGACTACCAGATGCTCTTTGGGTATATGAAAACAAACAAAGTCATCAGCTTATTGAAGAGTTTATGTTACTTGCAAATATGACTGTAGCGAATAGAATTTATGATGACTATCCAACATTAGCATTTTTGAGATGCCATCCACCTCCTAGTGGTTATATGTTGCAACAACTGGCTAAATCGTTGAAACCAATGGGTATAGACTTGGATGTAAGCTCCGCTGGCAGCTTGCACAAATCATTATTACAGTATATTGATCCTAGTGTGGCTGGTAAAGGCAAGGCTATGGTTCTCAATATGTTGTGTGCTAAACCTATGACAAGAGCTAAATATTTTTGTGCCGGTGCCTGCACAAGTGACGATGACTTCCAGCATTATGCTCTTAATGTTCCACTTTATACACATTTTACAAGCCCCATTCGTCGTTATGCTGATATTATGGTGCATAGGTAAATTTTATTCATATTATATTTCCAGAACTGAATATATTGCATGTTTTTTAATGCTACAATAATGTCTATGTGTGTGTTTGTGCTTTAATTAAATATATTTGTTGCTAATAAGAACAAATAACTACATTAGGATCCAATGTTTAATTTATTTTATAATGTTTAATAATGTTATTGCATAATATTTAATTGGATTTTATTTGCATTTTGCCACTTAATATAGAATGTTATAGTTTATTTGCTATCTTTTTTAAATATGTTTTTCTCATATAATCTAATAAGCTATATTTATTTTTTAGGCTTTTGTCAGCAAGTTTAAAATACCGAGAAACGCCAACGTGGGAAATTGACAAAGTAAAAATGGTTGCAGCTCAATGTAACAAACAGAAGTACAACTCTAAAAGAGCAAGTGAACTTTCCACAGAGTTATATACTTTGAAGTATATAGAAATGAATTCACCTTATGTTACTGATGCAGTAGTTGTTGATGTTAGGGAAAAGTATATTGATGTCATCATAGTTGCTATGGGCTTGAACAGAAGAATTTTCTTCAACAATGTAAGTAACAATAACTTCTTTTGAAACTATAGACAATTGATCTTTAGGGGAACCAACTTTAATTTTATTTGAACTTTTAAAAGCTAACATAATATTTACAGGATTTCCCCGGTGAACATAAATGTATCAAGAACGAGGCCGGTGCCAAACTCTCCAAAATGGAACTAGTGTGGACAGCGACAGATACCTTGCCAGAAATGAAACAAGTTATTGAAGTGTTCTCTATAGTAGAGGTAGAGTTAAATAGAGATGAAGATATGGTTAAAGTTGACACAAAACTTGTAAGACCAGTTTGAATTGTTTATGACGAAATTATTGAATGAATTAACCATATCCATTTCAATAATAGATGTGTGTGTTAAATTTAAATTTCAAATTGTAGCTGTATATTAGAAGAGAGCAATTTAGAGATTAGTTATATTTTCATATTTATAAATTGACTTGTAGAATTGTCCCTTTAGGACTATATTTTACATCTATGACATTGTTTAATTGTGAGGAAATGTTATTATTCTGTGGTAGTGATGTACAATACCATGATCTTTAGCAATAATTGGTTTTATTCGCCTTGAAGGACCATTCTTATTCTCATAATAAAATATGATGACATTAAAGTATTGCATTTTGAATGGTCTGTAAATGTACTCAATATTAACAAGGCATTCGATTTTATTTCTCTGGAGTAATAATGCATGAGAATGTATTTCCATATTAAATATGGATTGAAGTTTTGCGTCTAATACACGACTGCCTTGTTTGTGACTCAAATTTTAAGAATTTTTAAAAGTTACTCATATGTTTTTGAATGAATTTTTAGCGTAATTATGACGTACAAATGCAATTTGGTCTAAAGTATTAAATTTTTTAAATGAAATGTAATGTAATCTAAATTATTTAAATATATTTATAGACATTAGGACATTTATGGACTTGTAATTATTGATTTTAATTCCTCGCACAAAAATGTTCTTTTAAATAATAAGTGTCCTGTTTTACAATTTTTAAGAGTTATGGACAAATGAACTTTTGCTTTTTTAATTTTATTATGTGTAGTATTTTAGCATAATATTTTTGCACTAGCATTGTATAGGTTTATTCTTCATGTGGAGTGGTATAGCCACTAAGTACAAGCTATTGAATATTCACCTAGATTAAGAACGGATGCTCAACCGGCACACCTTCTAGCAAATAATTACGAAATAATAATTGGAATTGTTGACGTTTTACAACATTATAAAATATAGAGTTGGAAAAAGCATTTTTTTTTATCCATATGGAAGAAATCTATCCGCAATATCCAGACCCAGTTTACAAAAAAATATATAAGTTTAATTTCTTAAATGTTTCTACTCGCCGATTCAGCCACTAAAGCAAACCGAAGCCATATTTTGGAAGGGTCTATCATGCTGCTAACTTTCTTTTACCAAGCATTTAAGAAAAAAATGTGTTTATTTCACCGTTATTTTTAGATTGTTCCAATGATTCACTTTGATAATTTGCTTTAATAAATAGAAACTTATTAATCAATTGTAAAATGTTTTTTTAAATAGTTCTATTATTAGCCTATAAGTGCATTCTAAACAAATTGGCTTAATGGTTCAGCAACCAGAACATAAAATCTCAAAAAAAATGAACCGTCAATGTCATTGTCACAATAATAATTTGCCAAGAAATTCAAAAACTAGAATCTACTGTTTTCGAGGCAAACCTCGAGATTCCAATTTTTTAATTACTTATACAGCCCAAATACCTACCCAATGGAGTCTAACAAAGAAATAAAAGAACTTTTTTGTCCTAATAATTATAAATCAATTTCTATGTTAATAGACAATTTAGAAAAGTTCTTTATAAAGAAAAGCAATATGAATTTTTGTTCATCAAATTCAGTTGATATGGATCAAATCGATAAAGCTTACTTGGAAGAGATCAAATGTGTCGATGATAATGTTGACATATATTTTGGTAAAACGTTGAAAGAACTCAAATGCCTTATATTTGAAGATTTTCGAGAACATGAGATTTACATAAAATTTCTTTGTCCTAGAAAATATAAGATAACCGATGTGAATTTACCACATTTACCTTATCAAGATGAAGAATATAACAGTATAAATGAAATAATAGATGTATTCAGAAATCATGTATCCGATTTAAAAAAATATTTCCTTGAATTAGAACAAATTGATCAATATTGTTCCGTAATGGATCCACTACATCCTACTTACAAAGATGATTATCGAAAAATAGCTCTAGGTCTGTAAGGTTCTAGTTAAGGTTAATCAGTTCTGAATGTTTTAGGGCTTATAAAATTTTTCAAGATTTACAGGAAAACCATGCATCATAGAGAAAAACGTCAAAGCAGTGGTATAGCACGCTTTAACATCTTCGCACGAATTGGCCGGCTCGCCCGGTGAAATACCACGACCACACAGAAGTCAGGTGTGAAATGGCAGTGATTCCGTGTTTCGTCTGATGAGTGTGGTGCCTGAGGCCTAATTTTAGTCCACTTTCCCTTCCTATCCTTTTCTTATAAGGAAATGGTGGGAAGTGAAAGTGGATATAGGGACGAGGGGTTGTATAAGAAAGGGTATTATGCTCTTTGCTGTCCATAGACATGACATGACATGAAAAGACCACTGCCCATAGGCAGTGGTCACTTCACTTTTTCACCGAATCCAGGTGACCGATTGCTTGTTTGCCCCTTTGTAATATAAAAAAAACAGTGAATCATCTTATTTTCCATTCTATTCGATTACAACATAAAATCTTATACTGAAGCAAAAAAACCTTTAAAAAATTTTCCAAGTCCTAAAAGTGCACCCTTTGTGACATTCCGACCCAATGATTTCATTTTATATTGTATAAAATTAATTTAGTCATTAAAACATTTTAACAGATGAAAGAACTTGGCTACATGTAGAAGTAAGTCCAGATGGAGCGGCTAAAAGCATTAATCTAATAGGTCAATCTGAAACATGGAATGATAAATTACAAAAATGTTTTTTAAAATGGGACCATGATAACAGCATTGTTGATAATATCATGGCTACATTTGGTAATTATGCAATTCACATAATTACATTTAAAACTAACCACATTTATAAAAAAAAATATCATATTTTAGATATAGCTAGTTTTCCAAATAAACATCAGAGTATATTTTCGGAACCGGTATCACTATCAGAAAAACAGCATTGTGCGATTTGTCTGTGTGTGGAGCTTCCGGGTACTCCAAGTGTGCCGCAGCCTCTCTGTCAAAATGTTTCCTGTGGAGTTCATTACCATAAGAGTTGCTTGTATGAGGTTTGTTGGTGTTATATCTATACTTTTATAACGAGGAAAGATATTTTTATATATGTTGAATAACTCAAAAGCTACTAAACTGAATTCGATCATTCTTTCACTGTTAAAAAAGCTACATGAGACCCAAGTATCATTGGCTATATTTTTAATTCTGCATGGAAGAAGTTGTAGCAGCTATTTTTGTATATGTTGGAATAACTCAAAAACTACTGATCTGAATTCGAAAATTATTTCATTATTAGAAAGCTACATTATGAGTTACAAAGGATTTTTTTAATTTCGCGCGCACGAACTTATGCAGCAAGATCTTCATATAACTATGTTATTTTCATATATTTTGAAATAAATGTATTTTTTTAGTGGCTCCTTGCATGTGCTGGGGGTCGTCCGCCAGCGTTCGGAGTGGCGACTGGTACCTGTCCTACATGTAGTCATCCTATAGCTTGTTCATCTCTCGACAAATAAATATTCAAATAATATTTTTTTTTTTGGCATTTTTATTTTACAGCGGCAATCAAAACTTTTTACCAATTACCTACTGTCCCTTCTTATTTAGAGTATAGATACATTTTTTTTTAAATATAAAATGAAAATGTTCCTGCAACCCCATGGCTTCATTATGCCGATGTCTCGCAAGAACCGGCCTTAAGCCAAAGCTAAATCTCCGTTTTTTATCGCGAACTCGGTCTAATGAAGCCTGATGATTATTTCATGCTTTTCTATAAAGAAAAAAAAATGGTAATTTTGTACGAAATTAATAATTCAATTCTTTTTACACAATGTTAAATACGTAAGCGCCCACGAAGTCTTGATCCAAAATTAATTTCAGATAAATACAGATTTATAGTGGACAGATAAAAAACGAAACTGTAACTTCAACTATTTATTTCAGGTGAACAAATAAATTACAGAGTTAATATACAACAAAACATGATAGGTTTCAAATGGACTAAGTAAATTATTACATCAAATGTTGATTTATAATTCATCTACAAACGGAACGAATGCTAAGTTCCCTGCGGCTCCCATAGAGAACTTAGACCTGGATGAATTCACCATGGCCTGTAAAATACAAAAAAAACACATTAAGATAAATCAAAGCAAAAATTATTTCACATATGACATAGGACTTCATTAGACCGAGTTCGCGATAAAAGTGTTATAATTTGCTTCGGCATAAGGTTTTTTTGCATGACATCGGTCTAATGAAGTCCCAGGGTAAGAATGCAATATGATCCCTGAGGAACATAGGCTATATTTTTTAATTCCACGCGGACGAAATCGCAACAACAACTAGTATATTATAGAGAGGCAAGATTTGTAGTTTTGTATGTATTGAAATAACTGAAAAACTACTGGCCGATTACAAAAATTCTTTCACCGTTAGAAGCTACATTAGCCCCGAGTAATATAGGCTATAATATGAAATTCTGTGTGGACGAAGTCACAAACAAGAGCTAGTATTAAATATCACGGCATTGAAATCGTGTGTCTTTTCCAATTGGATTGACTGAATCCATCCGTCAAACTAATGGAATTTCTATTTCTTGATTCCACTATTAACACTCTCACTGCATAACAGGCCGGCCGCGGTACTTATGAATTTATTCGCCACAGTAAACGTGTTAACCCTTAATAACCTAGAGTTTCAATTTTGATACCAATCTTTTAAACCGAAAAACATATCGGCGAAGAAATTCAACGATATGTGTATTCACACAAAATACGCGCTAGTCGTGGAGTTGCGGAAAATGGAGCCCATCATGGGTCAAAACCTTTAACCTTTAGTAGCCGGATTTACGAAAGTAATGTGGACATTCGGTTTAAAATGTGCATGCATGATATGTGCAGGTTGCATCACGATGTTTTCCTTCACCTAAGAGCGT
>QDHC01001291.1:381560-404295 GCA_013186455.1 Papilio dardanus tibullus
GTTAATAGGCGGTATTATTGGTCCAACTTATGACCTCGTGATCGGCTGTCCTTAGTGCCCTTGTTCCAATTTCTGATTTGATTTAAAAAAAAAACATGAGAATTACAATACCCACTGTTTTAAATCATACGTGCTCAAGCACTATTCTCAAGATATGTAATTATAAATTATTAAGCCGTGGTTCTCCGCGGTATAAAAACCACATGGACACATATTTTCAGTACACCAGATCTAAAATAGCAAGCATTTTATCTTATGGTTTTCTAAAATGTTTAGACTTTGGAATTCTAAGAAAATAAGTAATGAGTTCGTGAACACATCGCCTGATTTTAAGCTTAATTGATATTATCTATATTAATATTATATAAAGGGGAAATGTTTGTATTTTTGTACTTTTATATGTTTTAATTTGAATACGTATTGAAATAACTCAAAAACTACTTGACCGATTTCAAAAAATCTTTCACAGTCTGAAAGATTCTTTATCGCCGAGTAACATAGTTATAATTTCTAATTCTATGTAGACGAAGTCGCGAACAACAACTATTAGTTATTTAACATGGGCCACATTTTCATATTGCCTTGGGGCCTAAGGCTTAGGTTAAGGTCACACTGTAAGTCTTAGGTATTGTGAAATATCAAATAAATAATATAAAATGTTTATCAAGAGAGGGATAAAAGTCTGTATGTAGTAAGGGTGTGGTCACACAATGGAGCATTGACGTAAATCGCATGTAGATATGCATGTACTTTAACCTTAAGAGTAATAATGAAATTGAAAATAAACAATTATTATATTTTAATTAACTATAAACATTTAATTATTACTACTTTCTATAATGTTAGTTATAGTTTATCAATAACATACTCATGTAAAGATCCTATTAAAGTAGTAATTGATATCTCCGAAACCAACCGATACCCAAACTCCGTACCCGGTGGTTATCTTTATCTATACAGGGCACGTAAACAGGGAAACTCGCAGGTTTTATACTATTACGAAGATAAAAACGTAGTGGGGTCTTGCTCAATATGGCTAAATTCGATCCATGGAAAAGATATAATATTGTTAGATTATAAGGAAAATATATAACTGTACTACTTATTGGGTATATTCTATTTTGCAGACTAGATATGCCACTACATATTTCTTCGTGATTCTGGCGTGTGTGTAACTATCGCGAATATTGTCATAATTGCGAAGTAAATTATTGCCCAATTAGTTATTTTCGGCGACACGAAAACTTGATAAAAAGGTTAATATCCTTACAAAGATAGACGCGTAAAAACGTAACACGATACTGACTCGTGTTCGGCTTTCTCGTGTGTCTATGGCAAGTTATAGGCAATCAGTTATAACAAAAATTTAAATAACGCCCTTGGAGTAAAACATTTTCAGTCAGTTCGACCTACAGAAAACGTGCTCACTTACGGCCGGTTTCAATATGCGAACATAATCCGATTTTATTAACGAGCAGTCGATTTATGAGTAAGACCTCTTTGTTTAAAGTATATAAAAGAAAAGGAAAATGATATGACAGTTGTCAACAGAAATTGATGTTTTTTTAACCCTGCGGCTTCATTAGATCGAGTTCGCGGAAAAATCGGAACATTTGCTTCAACGTATACCCGTTCTCTGCGCGAGATCGGTCTAATGAAGTCTTGGGTTAATGATTTTAAATCAAATGTCAATCTAATTTTGAAATGATCTTGCGTTTTGCGATTGTTGTTATTGGAACACCGATTGTCACTACTCTGGAGATCGAATAAAATCTTGGATCGCCGCAATGTCAAATCAATCGTTCGATATTGAAACCGGCCGTTAGCAACCTTCTTCTTCGACCATCTTTTCAGCCAGGCAGATTACGTAATAAAAGAAAATAGAATCTAGAACATAGAGAGCTCCGTCATATGTATACTCATCACCAGCTTACTATACGCCCCCACCGAAAGGCGCGGAGCCTACCCCCTAAGGGGTGACTAGGCGAAATCAACCACGCTGGCCAAGTGCGGGTCGGTCGACTTCACACACATCTTTGAATTTCTTCGCCGATATGTGCAGGTTGCATCACGATGTTTTCCTTCACCGTAAGCGTCGGGAAAATATGTACATATGAAATTCGAAAATACTTATGTATAATATTACAAATGCTTCTTCTCTTAATATAAGAAAACGTTGAAGCACACACAAGTAATTTTCATAAGAACAAATTATGTAATTTTCGACATCGTTATAAACTAATTATAGTAAAATTACATCTTAACCTATTGATAATTTCTTTTTAATAAGGTTATCTTGGCGTTAATTAGTAGAGTGCATCCGTGTCGACGCATTTTTTTTGCCGAAATACGCAATAAGTGTGCTGATACATGCATGTTTGCTTCGTGTCCAAACTAGATAGTGCCTCTTAAGAAATGAGCCGCATTTCAAAATAATATAACAAAGCTTTATCCCAAAGAGGTATTATACATAAAGGGAGCGCTCTATAGTAATTTGACGTTTAAATGCGTGCCGAAAATTTTATTTAAAAAAATATATTGCCAGTATCATGAAAAAAGATCCAATATGAGAAAATAGGTTACTTTCCGTCGACTTTTTATGTCGGCAAATGTAATGTAAAGATCAACACAAGGGGAAATGTCCCTACGGGAGACCTCCAGGAGTCAAAGAAAATGCCTCACTTTTAGGCTTCGAGTGTTGCTTCTATAGGATAATATATCTTTTCTTTATCCAATGTGAAGAAGCGATTGAAAATATCTATATTTTAATACTTAAAAAATGAAAGATTTTTACTTTTCGGAACGTGATTTTAATTTTCCGTAGAGATTATTGTAACCCTTTCTACTAAAGTACCTTTACTTGCTGTTTTAGTATTAGTTTAAAATTAACGAAACACTAAAATAGTTTCATCATCTTCTGTGACGGAAACTTTGCACTAATGTCATCACTTTAAATGATTTACGTACTTTGGTTTTAAGTAAATATGTTATTAATAATTGAAGGTTCAATGTCCTATTAATTACCAGGCTAGAAAAATATGATAAATTAAGCAATATTTATTTGATTTTAATCGTTTATTAGCGTGACTTACAAACAATGTTTTGTCTACAGTTACATCATAACAATTTACGCGTCTTCAACTGGGGTGGAGAGGAATGTCAAATACGGTAGATTGCCATCCAAAATTTAACAAAATATGTTTTTCTTTATTTAATTAAATAAGCGTAATTTATAAATAAGTAAACATATTATATTAAAATAGTTAAATCATTTTTTTTTAATATTATTTGAAAACATGTGATGATGTGCGTAACACGAATTATAACAAAATTAAGCAAAAATATTATAAAAATCCTGTATTTACTTATTTATATCACTTTTATTTACAAAATATATTTACATTAAGTCCTATAATTTAAATATCAGTTACTACAAGCAGGAAGTGTCCGAGTCGTAATTATCTAAATGTTTTTAATTTTAAAACAATAACATACATTTTGATAACAAATATCCTAAATAAAAACAGCCTAATGAAATTATATAAAAACATTGTAAAATAAATTGGTAATTTTTACAATAAATCGTAAAAGTTTTTAATGTTGTCATAAATCATAACCACCATAAAACATACTACGTAAAGTGAAAATGAATGTCAAAATTATTTCATTAGATTTTATTGGCTATATAACTATAATTAATTCATATCCAAGTACCCTAACATAGATCAAATTATAAAGTTTTTTTTTTAAATCTTTAAAAAAGATATAACTATTTGACAGCTGGCTACTTTCTAATAATAGCTAGCAAGTGCCAGATTTTTTTTTCTAATTTTACGGAATGTAATCGTATTGCTTATAATAATTTTATCTTATTTATCTTTTGGAATGGATCTAAAGATATGTTATGTGGATACAGTCAGCATCTATGTCAAAATAATGCTACTGAGATCGATCTAAGTGTTCTTTATGTCCTCACTTTCTTTCAGTCTCGCTACAAATCCATTATTTTATTCAACTACTTATAATTATAAGTTTTCAAAATTAATATTTACATTGTGTACTACTGTGTAAGCAATCTTAATTAGATACTTATTCTATTTAAAACGTTAATTTAAATAATTATTATAACGAATGTTTGAGGGTTGCCGGCTCTTAAGCCTTGTACGCACAAAGCTATTCGATAACGAACATCAAAAATCTATGGAACTGACAATGACGTTCGATAACTCACGCGTGACAAGCACGTGATTTATCGAAGGTCATTGTTAGTTTCATACATTTTTGTCGATTCCATCAGCGATATCGCCAATCGAAAGATACTTTGGGTAAGCCCCCAAGACAGTATTTTAGTTGTCCGAACAACAACGTTTTAGTAGAGTAGATTAGTAAATCATTTGTTCGGATACTTACTAAGTACTTGCTACTCGACTAAAATACTATCCTGGCGCGAACAAGGCTTTAGGGTATAACAGGCGTCTTAATCAGGAATTTGGAGTTTAAGCGTAGTCTTATTATTTAAGACGCTGTTAGGTATCTGTATTATGACATTGCAGTATTCGGTTAGTTTGTTAAAGATTTGTATGGACAACAGTCATTGCATTAATCAAAAGATAGCAAGGGACCACTTGGGCTTAAATTGTCTGGTATAAAAAGATAGACAAGAAGGGGTCAAATTGAAAACCGGCAGAATAGCTACATTATTTGATAGTAGTAATAATAACAATAATACTGAAACATTAAATAATGTTTTCAATGTAATGCAGATAGTATATAGGTGACGTTAGGTGCTGAGGTAGTCAGTGGCGGCAGGGTCGGCAGCGGCGGTGTGGGATATGTCCGGCAGGGGGCGCCAGCGGGCGGGCCCAGCATGCTCAGCAGCAAGTATGACACCAACGAACCGGATAGTAAACCCCCATTGTAAGACAAAGTCATCATATTACCTGAAAAAATGTTTCAAGTTATAGAAGTTTTCGTTTAGGCAAAAGACTTTGCTAAAAAAATATGAAAGGAAGACAACTTAAGACTGCTGTCAGTGCCATCTATATTTAGTCAAGAAAAACACATATTAAGATATGTTACTTTATCAATATTATTGATATCATACATTATATACGTACCGGCTATTTCACGATGTTCTCGTCCGACACGAGATGGCGCTAGAATCATCGGTACTGAACCAAACAGTCCATTAGTGAAGCCAAGAACCACGGAGAACAATATGGGATACATCTGTGAAGGAAATGAACTACATTATTAGAGACCTAACTCCACTCGTACAGTGAGATATCGGCTCTCGGTTTTGTATGAGAAATTACATCATAACTTACGTCACCAACAATATGTGGGGAGTGTCGCGGCGCGGCGCAGAGCAGCAGTAGAGGTACGAGCAACAACCGCAGTCCACTTGCCATCAGAAGCTGGCTGCGACTCCATTCATACGGCCACGCGGCGGCTATCTGACGACGAAGAAGATACATTCAGTACGAGAAATACTAGGGCTTCTGAACATCTGAGTGAGTTTAGACTACCGAAACATGTTTTTGTGAATGTTTGTTTACACATAGTTTAATCCTCACCTTGCCAATGAAATCAAAGGAATTAAACGCAGACATGAGTATAATCGGCATCCAGGAACCGAGGCGACAGGAGGGCACTTCAGAAGCGATGCCGGGGTAGAGACTGAGCGTGGTGAAGTAGACCAGACCGATTGACACCATGTAGGGATAGATTGCGCGCGCCACCGCCCACCTGGCGAGCACTCCACCTAGATAAAAGAACATATAGAAATAAACACAATTGCAATATTTTAGGAAATATGAAAAAAAAAACTTTTCACAAATTCTATTTGAATTATTTCGAAAGTCAACATATGTATCTTACGTTTGAAACTTCTCCAGGAGGTAGGTCGTTCAGGTGACTCGACCACGACGTCTTCAACCTTGTAGGAAGGTCGTGGTGTGCGCAGCGCGGGCGATTCCTCGGACACGCTGGGCGGCGGGGACGCGAGCGGCGCCGACGCAACAGGAATGGATGCCGTCGGAGAGTACACCGGATTTGCGAAGCTGAACGCATTCTCACCATCCACTAAAGAAAAGTTACCATAAAATTAAGTAGTAAAGGAAATGAATTATCAACTAGAACAAAGATAAAAAGAATTACCTGTCCCCGTATTGGATAGGGCGGGGCTTTGCAATTTTAAAACACCAAAAGCACCATCCCCTGATTCACTCTCCATCTAAAATATTACAACTGTATAGTTTACTTAATAATAATTAAGATACATTAGTTAAACAATTTTCGTAACATTGGTTTTGTATTGATCTATCTATGTACTGATAAATATAATTTAAGGTCATATAGTCACAAACTTAAAGTATTAGAAGCATTTTATCTTACCAATGTAGCGTCTTCATTAGGATTCAAATGCAGTTGAATGCGTCGCCGATGTCGGGATTCATTTGTCAGTCTGAGATAGTACTGCACCAGTGGGTGTCTCATCATCACGTGATGCAGCATAGAATGACCCAGCAAGATGAGGATAGAAAACACGAAAAACATAAATGTGCTCCGTCGTGGCTGTCTGAATCCATACTTTGTTACGATTCGGTCGATTGATACCCAGAAACCAGCAGCGCCTGCACAAAAAGTTATCTTAAATATACTGTCAAATAGCTACAGGCGCTTAATTTTTAAAATACAGTAGTTGATAATACATGTTGCCAAAAATATTATTCAAAACGTGACATTGAACTTAAATGTTTTTTTACTTCACTTGGTAGCAGTTACTAAACATCAAGTGAACTGATTACTCTGTTAGCGCCTTTTACAAAAAAAATAGTAAAACTTACTTTCTCCAGCCATCACGGCTTGCGTGTACCTAGGGGGTAGACAGCCAGTAAAGCCGTAGTACGAAGCCTGCTGTACCGTGCAGCCAAACGCCACCACGCCGATGGCAACCAGGTTAATTGTGTACGATACGTTGGAAGAGAAGCCATCCCATCCGATGTTACATATTGCCACAAAGAGCATCGTAGCCAGTGATAGTAATATACCTGAACACAATTAAAAATGTGCATTATAAAAGGTAAGCTCATTTTTTCGGTACTCAAAGATTGGTGAGTTGTGAAACCAATTTGGATCCTGCCACGTGTTTTCTGCGATTGCGAAACTGCTACTTAGCAAATTCGTATTAGTTCAATCTAACAAACACGTGTTAGGAATCATATTTCAGGTAATTTTGACTTGCGCCTGCGCGTGTCTAGAATGTATCTGCAGATATTGGATTACATTCAAAAAAGTTTAATATTTCACTTGTCAGATCAATGTCAATTGATATGACAAGTTTAATGAACGTGGTCATCGGAACGTCATTTGCACTATCGTTTTGTTATTATTAAGAGTTACTTAAGTATGTTGTTAGGAGATTAAAAGTCAATACGTAAATTGTGCAGGACCAAAACAAATATTGCGTTCCAAGTAAACAAATTGCATAAACAACATTTATAAAGTGGTGAAAATAAAAAATAGTTTTAAACAAATGTATTAGTACAGAAATCTTTTATGATATTCATAGTCCAGTTTTAGTATTTTTAATCAAATCTTATAAGGCTACACGGAAGAACAACTGTGTTTCCGCGTCTGACGTAGACCGGCTCGGGTAAACCCCAATGCTATTATGAACTCTAAAACCAAGCTGTTAGCGTTCAGTTTCAATACACATAGATACCAAATGTAATCCTGGTGTTGTATGTGAAGAGATCGAGCATGAGGTTGTTGATGACGACAGCGACGCAGGCGGACGCGATGTACACAGTCGACATGTCGAACATTATCGTCGTGTTCGGGTAGTGGTGCTGGAAGTAGTCCACAGCCATAATGAAACTGAAAGGAAAACCTGACTTTTGGTTCGTGGTAGGGACAAACATCGAAACAAACTTGTTTAAAATCGCTATAATCACTATACTGTATGCAGATTTCGGGGTAGGAGGTATATAGCCAATCTATGCCCCCCTGTGTACGTGCTTGATCCCACTATATGTTCTTTGAATAAGATACTAAAGATATAATTATGGAAAGATGAGGATAGGGAATAGAGTCTGTTTTTATGTTAGTTATCAGTCTGGTAACTCACCAGACCTAAACATTCAAGGTACTTTTAATCTTGAGACAACATTGGCTAATGCTGGCTTTTAGACTATATTCTCATCCTTTTCAATGCATAGCTGCTTTAGATTGGTGCTTTTACTAGTTTTTGTAGTTTTTTTAATTTATTAAACAAAGTGGCAAACGATGGCGATAGTTGTTAAAGGTAAAACATGTCACCTTATATACCTTGGCCTTGGACCCCGATCTAGGGGTGATTACTTTAGTCAACCACGCTCTTTGCAAATTGGTATAAGTAAATTATGAGTTTCTTTACCTGTTAAAAGGCAGGAGGAAAGCAGTTCCGGCGACGAAGAGAGTGACGTATACAGAGTTATATTTGTCAGGTGGGGGTCCGGTGGGTTCGGGCATGGCGGTGAGGGGCTCCCCCCGCGCCGCCCTGATGGCGTCGATGCGGGCATACCCGCGACCTAAAGTCTCATTCATCTTATCTTAACACTAATCAACGACCAAGTTCATGTCCTGATCCTCTGATTTCTACGAGTACGAGTTTAAATTTGATAATTTTTTGGTCAGTAGGTTGATACAAATAGTGATTTTAGTTAGTCTTGCGAATGTCTTCCACTTATGTTAATAATTATGACATATTATGTTAATAGAATCACCGAAACACAATCTTATTTAATCGTTTTCAATATCCATTAGTAAATACATAAAGTTTTATTTGGTTGATATAAGAATCGATTAAAGAGAAATTACACTGGTGCACTAATTATTGCGTAACAACAAATGTTTTATTGTAATACGATTCATTGTTATGTTTTAAGAATTATTAATAGTTTTGTAACAACAAATGAAGCCGGTTTCACATGACAGTGTGTTCGGTGAAAGTCTACGGACGCATGCGTGGCCGCGCATTGATTTTTAGAGATGGGACTTCGGGTAAAATGAAACATCTTACGGTTTCCACCACGAATTTCCATTTTATTACTATAAATACTAAAGATAAAACAATACCTTAGAAAATACGAGATCTTAAGTAAAATATTTAATTATTTTTTTTATTTGCACTGCAACCTTTAAGAAATAACCAAATACCGCATTCGAATACACACATAAAACGAGTACCCTCAACAATAAAACACAGGCTTTTTTATTATATTACTTAATATTAAAGTTTAAAACCTCGGTTCAAAGATGATATTAAATTCTTTAGCAGAGAGAGTGATGCCTTCTATCGGTACGGTGGAGGGCGGAGGTGCGCCCTCTGGCACTTTCAGTCGAAACTTCTGCAAGATATGCGTTAGAAACAAAAAGAGTTCCGAACGCGCTAGCCCTTCCCCGATGCAACGTCTTCGTCCTAAAAAGTAATATAGTTATATAGTAAAGCAAATAATTTAATAAATAGATGCCGAACGTGAACACTCGAATAAAATTATGTTTATAATATTACCTGTACCAAATGGCATTAGCCAATCGTCCTGAATCAAATTGCCATCCTTTGTTAGAAAGCGTTCCGGTCGAAAAACTGTTGGGTCCTTCCAATGTTTTCCATTATGCAGATCATGGAGCGCTAGCAGTAGAAATGTACCCTGTTATCAACATTAAGTCAACATATGTAAACGAAGCGACCACAAACTTCAGTTAGATTGAATGATTTGAAAATAACTGCTTTGCCAACCTTAGGAATAACATATTTGCCAAGTTTCGCATCCTCCAAGGCCATATGCGGTATTCCCATTGCGGCGATAGTTGAAATACGTAGTGCCTCCAATAAAACCGCCTCTGTATAGATTAACCTAGAAATGTCAAAGATTTGATTATGTTAGACTCATGAAATCAACTCTCACAAGACCGATAAGTGGTACTTATGTTTGTATAGGGGAAAAAGGCTAGCCAGAAGTGGATCTCCTGATGCAAAGTGGCGAATATGCACATGAAACTTAAAATAATTGTAATAAGTTATTAAAGTCCTTGAAGTGATTGAAAGGAAGTTTAAATTCTGGCTAAAATATACCTAGATCTGTCACTGAGTGCTGGAAGTCGTAAATGGCCAATTTCCTTGTCTATCTCCATTTGCAAGCGGTCTTGCACTTTCTGTTCCCTCACCACATATAGCAAGAGAAAGACTGCTGTGTTGCTCACAGTTTCCACCCCTGCTTCTAGCAAGTCTAAACAGACCACCTGGAGTTCTTCAGCGGTCACTATAGCATATGTCAAATTTTAGAGAATCGAAATTGAAACGTTTTTTTTTGTTCTATGTTTTTTTTTCTCATTCCGGTTTGTGTTCTATATGTATCATTTATTATTTCTACCATTAATACTAATCAATTACTACCGTTTATTAGATAATAAAAAGTACTTTAAATCAAAATAATAAGAACATAGCCAATATGCAATTTATTATTTACGAGGTGATTGTTAAAATATCAACAATAGTCTGTAAAATGTTATTACGCCTAATTCACTTGTTACTGCAGTAACTGCATTGTTCTCGTTACAAAAAACACTAAATAAAAATATTAAAAAAAGTCTTACGTGTTTTATCTTCCTGGTTGTTCATTTCAATAAGAAATGCATCAATGACATCTCTTGGATTTTTATCGTCCAGATTAAGTCGATGTTCCTCGATCACTTCCTGAAAAGTTTATATTTAAAGTTTAAAGTAATTGATACATTTTATCACAAAAAATCGCTGACATATTGTTTGTTCACATGTTTACATCCTATAGTAAAATGTAACAATTTTTTTTACTATTGTTATCGTATTTTTTGTTTTATATTGCTGATACGAAAATGGCACAAAGTCTGGCGTCATATAAACATAGTGACCGTGAACTAAATGTTTTATCTTTTTCTAATAAGAGATATGAATTATTTATTAGAAGCATCTTATAATAATTTTCGGCCAGTAAACTGGTCTAGCATTTGTTTAAAAAAGTAGAATCATTAATTGGAAATTAATAAAAACAAAATGAAAACATTACGAGTTAATTTAAAAACTTATTTGTATACTTCTATTATCTTTGTTTAAAACGAGTTCCGTGTTCCAATTTAAATACCTTGGTCTTAAAATTCAATAATTATAATTAGCGCATTTATCAAGTTTTATTTATTTTTATACAAATATCGAGTAAGCAAACAAGAAAACCTTTTTAGACTTACCTTTAAATAAGCGTATATAGACTGATTAATGTTCATAAGTTCAGTATATCCGATGAGATCGGGCATTACGTGACGGAGGAAGGGCATAAAGTTGAGAACTCCGCCACTCATGTCGACCACGTTGAACGATCTTGTTATCAGATCGCACAATGATTTCAAACGTTGATCCGTAAGGTCGTATCTAAAGATATTGATTAAAAATTACTAAAGCTGAATGGTATAAAAAATATATAAAGTTGCCAAATGTTTGATAAATGGTTGAGATACAAAAATCCGTTTGTCAACTTAAATAAAATTAAACTAATGAGGAGAATGGATCCTATTACCAGCCACTAAGACTGCCTTTATAACTACAATACTAACTTTTAACGTTTGTTCTTAATAATAGTGTGCATACAGTATTGAATAACCGTGCAAAATCTTTATAGTGCTTAGATTATGATTCATATATTTCTTTATACCACGGTATGACTTCAAGAAACGATATTTATGTTTTTTATTTAAATTGAAATTAACAATAACCAACCTTTTCCCTGCCACCAAGCGCCAAACAACATTGACAATGCACACATCGAATAGTTTGTTAGCGCAAACTGGTCGGCTTCCACTGTTTTCTAATAGTTTGGTGAGCGCCTGACATTCCTCGCTTATCTGAGTCTCCATAGCCTTGGAGCCGTAGCCGTAATGCTTCAAATACTTTAACACGGTCCGCCTTCTTTTATTCCAGTGCGGTCCATCAGCGAAAACTAAGCCTAAATAAGTGTTTTTTTTTATTTTACGTGAAGTTTTTACGCATTCCTTCATTCTACACATGTGTGTCAATAATGCATATGAACGAAGCATTTTGTTTTAATTTATGGAAATAAAAACCCAGCGTCTGTTTACGTAGACACTTACCTAATTTCTTTCCGAACGATCTGATCAGATAAAAGAAGCCATCAGGTCTTCCTTCGAAGACTTCTCTCGAGGATACCTCCTTTATATACTCCTTCCCGGACACAACCACAACATTAATTGACCCGAGCTGCAAGCCCACCAAATCGCCATACTTTTGCGACAACTTTTGCCATACTTTATGGCGATATTTTAGCTTCTTATGATTATACCAGACCGTTAACATGTTACCAATAAAAGGCAGTAGACCAGGACCTAAAATAAAAACTAATAAAGAATATAAAAAAATAATAAAGATAAAAAGCTCTCTTGACCTTTAATATTAGGTTCACTCATTTCTCGTTGTACGGTCTTGGAAAATATCTACTAAGCTTTCACGTCTTTTCGAATAGATTTTGCATAATACAATTTATCTTATTCTTCTTAAGTTAAGATTGGTTTGTAGGCAAACATTTTTAGAGTCTTATAATACGAAAAGAGTTATAATAGAGTTGAAACACTGGATTTCCAAGAGCTTTTGCAGAAAATAAATTAATAGTAACCTGGCGGGTACGCTGGTGGTCGTTGGGTTGTTAATGTGATGAGGTAAAAGAATAAAAAAACGATTAAAATGATGGTCCACATCACTGCACTGCACGAATACCAACTGAAACCGTTTACCGGTAGCGAAACTATTTTTTTCTTAGAGATTTTATCGCGAAACGACAAATAATCACGCCTTGTGTTATGCAAATTAACGAGGAAGTAAGTTTTAAGTAATCTAAGATCTAACTTCAATTGTATTTAAGTATTTATTTTTGTACAAATGACATTCAAAGTTCATCATGCTCAAAATTCTGTCCCCGAGAAGATGTCGCATCGCGGTACGCTTTGTTAATTTGAGTAAATTTGTATATTTTTTTAGATTTTTATTCTGGGTATGATAATTATATTAAATGCATATCTTTGATAAGAATATTGTTACTGGGCGGGGCTGAGTGATATTAATTTAAATTGACCCTTATCAAAAAGTTTACTTTTTGAAGATGACTTTATTTATTACGCAATATCATAAATAATTATCCATCTCTTACGCCAGTCTTAGCTCGATACGAATTGTACATTTTGTATGAACAAAAACCTTAATGCTTAGGTTCGAATATTAGTATTCTATGTTTTTGTCTCTTATTGCATAGTAATTACTGCTCATGATCGTTGTATTAACCAGATCCATATCTGTCTAATATGATGTTAGAGATAAAAGAAGATAGCATTTCATTAAGCTCATTAAGTCATTAAATGAGATCTTGTCTATATCTGGCATTAAAAAGCGATTTTATGTTCGAATAAACAAATGAAACGTAATTAGCCAATGAATTTAAGTACGGAGATTAGTCGCGTTAACTTTTCTCTGCTGCAAAATAGAGAGATAACAATTTGTCACCTAATAGATTAGATTAGATAAAATAGTGAGAGATGCTCTTTTGTTTTGGCAATTTCATATTCAGTGATATCCCTATGTAATACAAAGAAATATGCTTATTAAAAATGTCTAAGTAGGTTGGTTAAATGGTTATTCCTGAAATATTTTCGTTAAAAATAATCAAACTTATTTTGTACCTTTTGGACGTTATTTGGTAATAATGTAATAATATAAACTGGTTGGAAAGAACCAATCTCGAGCGACTGCCCCATACTTTTCACAGCCTTGAGAACGTGTATTTTGCATATTTTTATGATGAACTACGATAACAATAAAGTAATGAAGATAAGAAAAAGAAATGAAATTTAATTAATTGCATTTAATACAAAATCAATATCCTCTTTATAACAAGTTTTTTAATTTGTTATCAAATATATTGTTACTGTGAAATATGATTTACGTTATCGTTCGAAACGAATATTAAAAACAATATTGTTCAAAAACAAATCTGACGACACAATTGGTAGCGGGTGTTAAATCATACAGCCGCGATATGTGGTCGCCTTGATAACGCGTTCAGTGTTTATACGTCTTGAAAATTAACCGTACGTTATGAGTGGTCAATGTGGTGACCGATCGCTATATAACTGATGTACAGTCCCGGACGCCGCATTTAATGCTGTGTTATTGAACGATAAAGACCTACGTATAATAAACTAACTTTTATCTCAATAATTAAAGTGATGGCGCCGATTACAGATAGTGTTAACGGAAGTAAAATCTACACATCCGTGAAGGAAAGTCTACCCGAAGTAGATCCTGATGACGGAAATGGCGCGAAACGGTACGTTTTTAAATTATTAGTTTATTAAAGTTTACACAAAAAAGGCGAAAATATGTAAAAGAAGCTCTTGGTAAGTTTTAAATGTGGATAAAGTTACAGCAAAAATATTGTCAAAGTAAAAAATATTATGTTTCAAGAATGATGAAATTATAACAAAACTTGAAACAGTTTTGGTCGTATTTAGTTTAGTGGTTCTTTACAAATTATTTTTAAATATAACGAAGAAAACTGGATGTTATTATTAAAATACAACATTATTATTGATCACATAAGTAAGAGGACGGGAGCGATATTCAAGTGAGGTTAATTGACAACAAGTTGTTCATCCTTGGCTCCTACATACGATACACTGCAAATTGTTTGCGATATATCTACAATAATATTATAAATATAAAATACTTTTTTGTTTCCAGTAAACTTTTAAAGTATGGGGCTGATATTTCTAATAATTTTACCACTAGAAAAAGCTAATATTTTGGTTTAGATTTATGTTTGTACTTGATTAAGAAACAGCTGAATTAAAAAATATGTTTATTCATTGGAATATATCGTATTTTTTAAATAGATTTTAGGTAACAAAGAGTTTTATCTCTATTATTGAGATGCCTTGGTATAATTACCGAATTAATTATTTCATTCAAAATAAACATTACAAAAATATAGTACTGTAAACAATTTATTAATACAAAATTGATATCGAATCATAAGGCTATTTGCAACAACATTCGAGGTGATGTTATGTAAATCTTTTACATATTTGAATCTTTTTGACAAAGTATTTATATGTATTTCGCATCAAGGGTACATACATAATGATGATAATTATCTCAACAATTACTCAGAAAATAACAAGAAACAATTTATTGCCAAACAACGTGATTTACGTGTACAGTCGGGCACATAAATTGCAAGTGAATAATTCTACCTATGGATACTTAGATATAGTAATTGCTTTAAATTCCTTAACAATTACTGATAAAAATATTCCCTTACCTTGTCATACATGTTACTTAGTTCAGAGTCTAGACCGGGGGCCGGTCTATCTCAAGATGGTCAAACTTGTCAATCAACTTGAGTCTTTTTTTAAAAAGGACCGACTGGTGTGACGTCACATATTCCACTATTATAAAAATGTCGACAAAACCTGTATATAATGTCAGTTTCAATTTACATTGTTACATTCGTATTTTCAAGAACATCGTATGTTTACATACAAATAGTTATTATAGTCTGTGTAGTGAAAGTGATTTTGAATCTATACTATTTGTATTATTGAATTTATAATGTTTGACCTGGATTCGCGATATAAATTCCGGTAATTTATATATTTTTATAATATAACGTAGTTAGATATTTATAAAATATTATGTACTTCTATTAGACAACTTATATGTTAATAAAAAGTGCATACTTAGGTATTTTTTCAACATCGAATTTTCGCACGTCGAGGGTCTATTCGTTTTTATATTTATTTTAAATAAATAAAACGGATAAAATCATTTATGTAATAAAATACATTTTTTTAAATAACTACATAATAAGGTGAATAAATTAGTGTTTGTTGCTAATACGAATACTTGCCCAAAACATGTTCTTAATGAAAAATTACAAATGGTTGTGTAATAGTTCCAAATTAATATACGAAAAGAAAAAACAAGTCTAATAATGGGTGAGGATGTTCGTTCGATCGACGTCGGATTAATATTTGACATACGATTATGAGATAACTGCTATATCTAACAAGAATTGTGGAAAAAAATCTAATTTAAATATTGATTTTCGCACATTTAACTTTGCTATTAACCATGTCGTTAACTTTTTTAAAACGCTAATAAAAAAACGGTAATTAGTAGAAAAAATACTCTACACTTTTATTTTTAAGCTCTAAACCGTGGTTATAGTAATCATTTTTTACACAATTTGTAACAAGGCAACAGATATATTGAAGACTTTCTCAATAAACATGATAAAACAAACTACAATTTCAATGGAAAAAAATGCCATGCAGTGTTTTCTTCCGATTTCCTACTACACTTGTCCAATATTCGTCACGTAAAATTAATCGTTAGTAGGTATATTAGTTGGTTATTAAAAAGTAATTAATATATAAAACTTCTTTTGCAGGTATTCATACGAAACCCTCGTGGAAATAGCAAACTTTCTGCTCTCCCGCGTCTCAATACGGCCCTGCATTGGCGTCATTTGCGGCTCCGGGATGGGTTCGTATTGGAAACAGGGTACCTATTGCTTCAAATTATATGTGCATATCTGATTCGTAATCATTTATAAGTCATCAATTCATGTTGACTGCCAACAATACAATATGATCGCAGTATGGGCGACGCAAAAATTAGTACAGTCAAAGGCAAAAAAATATATACACCACAAAGTCTCATAAAACGTCACCAACAATATCATAAATATGGAAATAGCTAAGAGTTCATAAATTGTACAGCTGTTAAACATGTATGCAATAATATCTATTTATCAAAAGAAGCATACACTTGTACAATTTCAACTACTATTAATTATGTATACGTTCTTGAACTCATAAAAGCACATATTATGAGCAACAAAGTCTGTTGTAGCCGATTTCACTAGTTTTTCGAAGTAATCGTTTCCTTGTGGTTCTGTTATCCTAGTTATGCTTCTTTTGATAATTGCATATTATTGCACTTATTGCATACATAGTAAATACACAATGTGTACATATTTATGAATTCTTAGCTATTTCTATATTTATGATATTGTTGATGGTGACGTTTTATGAGACTTTGTGGTGAATACATATTTTTGACTTTGACTGTACATGCTCTTGAATCAATTTAATTGGACCAGACTTATTTACGAACGTAAATATGATGATCTTCAAAGTGGAATGTACAATTACCATAGCAGTGTTTGTTCTGAAACATGTTGGCTTACAGTTAAATAAATATTATATATTGTCTTAATTAATTTTAATAAGTACTTATGTATTTTGTAATAGAACTTAATTAAAACCTTTTATTGGCCATTCAAACTAAATTAAATGTAATTAATATAATTTATGTAACGCTGTTGTTTTTTTTTTACAGTAAAATAATTAAATATCATTACCTACAGTTTGACAAACTTATGTATTCCAATAGGCAAAAGTTAAATACAATAGCCGCTATCATCAAAAAATTATCGGTTCCTTAATTGAGAAAAATATACATCTATAATTAAATCGTATATTCAAATAAGTTTTTCGTGGAATACTATCAGTTTACTTTGTTAAACGTATCAGTATGAAACAGTAGGTACGTTCACTTATGAATTCACCGAATCAGTATCATAACAGTTGTGTTGCGAGATAAATTACTTTGAAAAAATGTGCAAATTCCCAGCTAAGTACAATACAATATATAATAAAATAGATTTAAAGTCTTTCAAATATGCACTATATATGATACTATCTAGCATAAATCGTCGGGTAGGGACGTGTGCTAACTAGAATATCATTCTCCATTATAATAATTAAACTATACTTAACAATAAAGTAGTACGGTTTTATTATGTTTCTGGCTAAAATTGCTCCATAAAATCCTTCTTTTGAAAGTCGGTTACAAACTGTAGGTCACTAACGCTTTATAGTGAATCTACTACGATATAGTATTGCGCTTTGGTAGACATTGCTTTGGTGAACATTTGGTACCAGCACTTTGCTTCGCCACATCTCATTATCGCCAATATCACCTCAATACAATACGTATGAATGACATAGTTAATGGTTATTTTTTATACAGGTTCATTAGCTGAAATGATAACAGACGCGGAGTGCATACCTTACGAGGATATACCCAATTTCCCTGTAAGCACAGTGGAAGGACACCATGGGAGACTGGTCTTTGGGAGACTGGATGGCATTCCAGTCGTGGCGATGCAAGGGCGCTTCCACTATTATGAAGGATATCCGTTATGGAAAGTAAGTCACAATGCTTTTAAATTTTATCTTAGTACGTTTTAAACATTTAAAATTATGATGCAATACCGTAGCAAGAGTTCATATTCTCTGGAATCATAAATATCTTCCAATGGGTTATTTATTTGTATGAAATACTTTTTAATGTAATTGCAATAAATTATTGTCAATCAGAAATTATTAGATTACTAATGTAATAGACTCTACTACCACATTTTCTTAATATTTGTTGTCGATATTCTTAAAAATATTAGATTATATTTCAGTATATTTCTTAGGAATTTTTCTTAACTATGATAAAGCCGTCGTTCACCGTTGGAATTATCTAGATTGGCTGATGCAAGGCGTTCTCGACCCCCAGTGGAAGGTTATCTGTTGTCGCGGGCATCACAATAAGGGGGTAAACGAGTTGAGATAAACGTTCGTAAATACGTCGCATTGATAGTACGGCTTGTTGTTAAACATTTGTAAGTCGAAGTTTGCTGTAGGACATTAATGTTAAATTATTTATAGATCTAAATGAAGTACATAATTGGGCTTGCATACTTTAGCTTAAGGATGTAGGAATACAGGTAATTACGCAATTTACGTCTCGTAAACTGTAGTCTTCAAATATTTACATCTATGCAAAATAAATATTTCGATATGATTGTTTTCTTCTGAATTTTATGTCATTAAAGTTTATCATTATTAGAGTTGTTAGTATTTAATTAGATATGGTTGTCTTGTTTTATTTAATTAACTAGGCTTGTTTTGATTTATAGGTGATTTGATTCCAGTTTGTTCTCATATGTTCAATGACCTTTATTAATTTCCTGTTTCACCTGCCCACAGTGCTGTCTACCGGTCAGAGTTATGAAGCTTATTGGTGTGAAGACCCTCATAGCTACTAACGCGGCTGGAGGTTTAAATCCTAATTACAAGATTGGCGATTTAATGATTATGAAGGATCACATTAATATGATGGGTTTTGCTGGCAACAATCCTTTATTGGGACCTAATGATGAGAGATTCGGACCACGATTCATACCGATGAACAAAGCTTACAATTATGAATACAGGCAAATCGCTAAAGAGGTAAATATATACTTTAGTAAGTTTTTTTTACCAATTTGGTTTATTTCATTTTATTTCCCTATTCGTGTCGAAAGCTATTGTAAGAAGTATTATTATCCCCAGAAATTGCTTCAAACCTAAATAGCTTCAGTCAAAATTATTATTTGATCTTTAACATAATCGCGATTACAAAGACGTCATTCTGAGGAGATAAGTTTATTTGTTAAATTATATTCAGCAATTTATTTTTTAGTTTAACATCTACAGTTCAATTAATTTCAATCACTCTAACTACGTATTAGGTAGTAGACTATGGTCTAACGTTTATGATTTTTTGTACCCTTTTACAGTTTATTAACAGAGACCTTCACTATTAATATGTTGTTTTTATTGACTTCTGAGAAAGGAATGTAGCTCGTAATGTACAGTACAGCCAAGGCTAAGACCTAAGGTGTAAAAAAATAACACTAAACGACTTTCGACCTTCATTTACCCGACGAATTGTCGATTAATCGAGGGCCGTAAGGATTAAAAAACAAGAATATAATTCTGCAAGTTGTTTTATATGAAGAGATTTAAACTTTTTATCTCTTGTGATATAAACACGGGATTACGAATGTCTTGTAATAAAATAAGTATAATGATTAAAATGTCCATGATCAATAATGGAAAATAATTAATATATGACAATTTATAATCTGTAATAGATAATTAATATAATGTGTCTGTTTTGTGATACCTATTAACCTATATATTTCATTAATTTGATATTATTTTTTATAAATTAACTTTATTAATACTTGCAGTTCATTATAAAGCAAGGTAAAATCGTTATAGTTCTTAATCCGATTTCATTATTAATATTACTTATTCATGTTATCAAATTAGCATAACCGAAGGTTAAGGTTATCTGAGGTCGATGGAGATTAAAATCATGCCGGGAAGCGTGTACAAGCGTTTAAAAATAATATGATAAATATTACTTGCACAGCCTTACTTAAACCTGCTTATAGAAAAACTTTTTAAATTCAATAATAACAGCGACGAAGGAATTGATTGAACATTTTTTAAACATTGCTAAAATATGTTAGAAACCCTACTAACATTTTTTAGTCGGTGCAAGTCCGACATAATCTGCTCTTGCCCCGCAAGGATATGCTTAAGCATTTTACTCACATAAAAAACCCTACCTTCCATAAATAGATTTTTTTTCTTTTTAGTTGGCCAAAGAACTGAACATCGAGAATTTAGTAAGAGAAGGCGTGTACACCTGTCTAGGGGGACCTAACTTCGAAACGGTCGCAGAACTAAACATGTTGAAGATGGTTGGCGTTGACGCCGTGGGTATGTCAACTGTGCACGAGGTAAGATTTTCTATTACTTCTGAATGCTGCTTACTAGAAATCAGTCAGATTTCTAAGTAACGTTTGAAATTGGTGTTAGCTGATAGGGCAAAAAAATTGTGCGTATTTGATCATACTATGCTGTATTTTTTTCTGTGAATAAACATTTTTTGCAGGTAATTATAGCAAGACATTGCGACATGAAAGTATTCGCTCTATCGTTAATAACGAACGAGTGTGTGACGTGCTACGACAAGGACGACGAGGCGAACCACGAAGAGGTGTTGGACGTCGGTCGAATGAGGCAGGACATCCTTCGCAAATACGTCACCAGATTAGTCGCAAAGTTCGCTGAAGTAGAAAACTATTAGTAACCAACTGAAAACAAAAAACGATATTTCATGCGAAAAATAAAAAAAATACAAAGATCCATTTTTTGTGTAAAGTTAAGAGTTAAATATTGTAAAATAGGTAAAATTAATTACAATAGTTTTTGTGACAATTCTTGCCATTTCGTTTAGGAAGTTTAGCGAATTTTCTGTACCCAGTAATCTCAAATAGTTAAAATAAAATTTATTTTTTTATTTGTCTAAACTGTTATTGTATAGTAACTAAGTACATGAATAATAAATAGTAGGTAATCATTTATAACTTATTTAGAGTACAAATGTTATTTATTTCGATTTATTTTGTGGTATGTGTTTATACTATACCAAAATATATTCTATAATATAGCTACTACATTTTTATATTCGATTTTATATGTAAATATTTTACTTTAAATAATAGAATATAGGTATGACATGCATTTTCTATATAACATTATCTGTATTTTTTATAATTAAAAAGATTTAAAAGATATTTTATTTTATTGTGCTGCCCCTAGACCTAGACTAGATCTGTTGGCGACACTGTTGTTGCCACTAATGTAAAAATAATAAATAAAATACTAATATTTTCGACAGAGGCAAAATATTAAATAATACAATTAAAAAAACAAAGTTAAATATTTAACAAAATGTATTAAAAAAATATTTTCTACATTGTAATAGTTTATTAATTTCTTTAATGTTTGACTCTAACCATTTATAAAGTTAGTTTTAATATCTTATTTCCAGATTCCACTGTTATTAGAGCAACAGTTATAAAAAGTGTTTTTTTAAATCAAAAACCTTCATACGTTTAGACTAGACTGTTTTGGTTACAACTTTACTAAAATAGGGATGGGTTTAATTTCAAATATTAGAAAATTCCTTTAATTATTAGACAATTCAAACTATAATTGACACTAAAAATTCTAGCGTAAAAATATAACTGTTTTTTTATAATTGACTAATTATTTATTCATTCATTTAAAACATTATTATTACATGTCTGACTTTTTTTTAATAAATATTATAATTTACTATTACGCTATAGTTGCCTTGTTAAATTACATTACATAGTTTAATTTCATTTTTCATTTCTAGGCAACAGATATGCACATTCTTTGCAAGCATCATCAATTTTGGCATATTTATATTTAAAACCATATTGAAGGACTCTCTTAGGCACCACATACTGGCCCTTCGTCACGATCATGGCTCTCTCCGGGTGAAGCATATAGTTCAACACGAACTCCGGAACTGGCAGAAATGCTGGTCTACTTAATGCTTTTGCAAAAGACTGGAATAAAAGGTTATGAAGGATTGATAAATGGAATTATCCACGGCCTCTAGTTCAAATAATCTGCAAAATCCATTAGTTTAAAAGTAACAATAGGGTTCGAAAACTTTAAGCGTTATGTTTTTAACTTTGAAATTTTCAGCTTCTTACTACTGTTAGTCTCACTTACTTCTTACTGAGGTTCACAAAGTGTTAGTGTATTTTAAAGAATAGTACAAAAAAGTTATATAATTGTAATATTTAAAAAAAATATTAAAATTAATATTTACCTGAGTAAATTCTTCATTAGTAACAACTTGTGGTGCAACACCGTTCAG
>QDHC01001291.1:404410-418747 GCA_013186455.1 Papilio dardanus tibullus
ACGTCCGAACATACATAAAAAAAAAAAACTCATTGACTTGATAACCTCCTTCTGTTGGAAGTCGGTTAAAAAAATAAAACTTCTGTTTTAAGGACAAGCAATTTTACAACAAAGAATATCTTTTTTTGCTTTTTTTTCGCAACATTTGTTTAACAACTATTTTACACTAAACACTTTTTTGTTTCTTTTGGAACATTTTTTGACCATTACTTTATTAAATTCATGACCTATTAATGTAACATATTTAACACTATTATCACACAAAAATAATCTTACCAATCTTACAGGTGGGTCAACATAAGCTGCTTTTTCCCACTCCACTAATAGTTTAGAAAAAAAATCAGTTCCGGTCGTAGGACTGGTTTCATCATATTTTATAGTCTGTGAAGGTTCATATGCTCCTACACCGGTCACCAAAACGAAAACCTTCGGTTTTTTATTTGTTTGATTTATAGCCTTTGCCAATGACTTTGTTGTGTACACTCGAGAATTCTGAACATTTTGTTTAAATCTGAAATATTAACAAAACTTTAATTTTACTTAGAAACCTTTTGAATTATTTATATGACATATGAAAAAGGGGCACTTAAAATAACAAGACACAATGCTTTAAATAAAGGACATAAGGGAGCTGCACGTCCGCGATTGGGTTGGGATGGCGCAGGAACGCCAAATTTTGAGAGATTTCTTGTCGGAGGCCAAGACCCACTTTGGGTCATCGTGTCACTCTAGTTAGTTAGTTAGTTTAAATGCTTAACTATGAAATACCAGACTATTAAAACCTATTTTAAGAATAGTTTTTAACTAACAGTCAAATTCACTAAGACATGAAGATAAGTAAAATAGTAATTAAATAGCAAATGCTATTTAATTATGAATCTTAATTAGGCTGAAGAATGATTTATAAAACACACCCTGGAGTCCATGCTTTTTTAAAATCCATGAACTGCTGTCCTGCGCAATTAACTACCGCATTTGTATTTTCCGGTAAACCCGATTTCTCCAAAGTCGTCCAAGATATGTTGTTGGCGGCGGGCATCCGGGATACATTTACTACTTTATAACCGGCAGCACTTAGCAATCTGTTTAAATTTTGCCCTATAAAACCCGTACCACCTCCTGTCGAAAAAAAAATATTTAAAATGTTATTTATTTTATTACTTTAAATTATAGTTTAAGTTAAGTTAATTGTTACATCAAAATACTTTAAGTTCAAAGGTATAACAAATAAAGAACATACCAACTAAAATCTTTTTAATTGACATTGTAGTGTTATATAATGTTATGAAATTACTTTCATAAGGTTAAAGTATTTCGTTAAACTACTTTTCAAAATATTTTTAGTTTTGTTTCATATTTCCAATAAAATATTGGTATTTTGTTGTATTTAAATTAATTCAACGATAACAAACACCACAAAACAACACAGAACACAGCTGAACAGCTGACTTTGACAGACATGACGTTGACATTGATTTTGTTTTTTTTAGAAACAGGCAGAATCATAACAAGAAAATAAGCTCAAGTTTTCGTGGTTCACTATTTAATCGTTCTTGAAATCTATGAATAAACATTTGAGTAAAAGGAAGTATATTACAGATATTTTTAATTTATATGAATCTTATCCTCCTGATTGTAGTACCATAGGCATCATTATATAGTTCACAATATTTATGACAGACGTCAGAGTCACTGTCAGCTGTCAGTTACGTTTATTTATATTTGGTAAAATGGTAAATCAAAAAATAGATTTTTCTATTGCTTTTAAGTCTCATCTTGTGCAAATACTAAGCAATTTATAATTTTATATTTGATATGTAAATAGTTTATGCATTTGTTTGACTTTTATATTATAAGACAATAAACATTTAAGTAAAGTACTTCTTAATTTAAGTGAAACAATAAAACTTAAATTATTGTCTGGTATTTCTTTAAATTATGATACCATTATACGTAAAAAATGGCGTGGCTTATGTATGGAATGCCGATGGTTTGTTGTAATATTTTGTATTTGATAGCTATCTGTTCAAACTATTGCGTACATTTATTTATAATGTAATTTACAGATTGGGTTGCACTTCGTACAAAATCTCGAATATGTGGAGCTTTGATAGGAACAGTCCCTTCATTTCCCAGACAAAATGATTTTCAAGGTTCGTGTTTACCGTTTTGTAAATAACTTTAGTAAAATAATTAAATTAAACATGTAATTGAAATTTGCAGGGTTACCCTTAGCTCTTATGTCTGAAGAATCTGCTTTATTAGTCGAGATTGGTGTTTGTGAATTACATATAGCAAAGAATTTGAATGATGCACCTGCAGAAGAGGAAAAGCTTAATATTGAAACCTCAGAACAGAAGTATTATACAAATTATAATGATTTGTTGGAAGTAATTGTTGAATCTGTTATCAAATTTTCTTCATTTTATTTCAGGATACTAGAAGAACAAAATGAGGCTTTTAGGAAAAAGAAAATTGAACAATTATCACAAAAAATCGACATTATTCTAGCAGGAAAGAAACAAAAGTTACTGCAAAAAGGATTTTCTGGTATTAACTATATTAAGCTTTTAATTATTAATGGATAATACTTCTTGACACACACACACTCAAAGAAACATCATCAACAGAAAAAAAAATCTTATTACAGATGTGCATTTAGATAAAGAAACATTATTACAAGAAGAAATAAATAAGTTTCCCAATTTAACACCTTCACAGGCTTTGGTGCATCTACCTACAGAACATTCAAGAGAATTGGGTAAGAGATTAATTCCAATTGGATTAATTGTTAAATAAAATAATATTAATGCCTATTAAAAGATACATTTTTTCAGAGACAGATACAGTGTCAGTTGACTGCTTGCAGCCAAGTGTAGTTGATAGAGAGGGTAGTATAAGATATCATATTTTCAAAGATCTATGGTCAAAGGGCAACTATATAACAAGTGGTTCTAAATTTGGTTGCGACTATTTGTTATATCCAGGTTTGTATGATAATTTGATTGTTGTTTTGGGGTTTATGGATATTGATAATATTTTTGTAGCACCAAGAAAAAAGGTTAAATACTGACTAATTTTGCATTCACAGAGAATCCTGTTGGATCTTATGTGTGAAGGTAGATAATAATATGTATTTTTTCAGGGGATCCTGTAAGATTTCACGCCACTTACATGGTCCGATGTGTATACGACACATTAACTCCATTCCGTCCAACAAACTTGGTCGCCTTCGGTCGACTATCAGTGGCTGTAAATAAATTAGCCATACTAGCTTTCGCTAATAGCTTCGGCAACATCGAGTATCAAACACTTCAATGGCACGACAATATAAACTGATAAAATGTACATTTGTTTTATTTACCCAATCGTTGTACAATTTTTTTTTTAATTTTCCTTAATTCTTTTAATTTTTAAATCAGATTAATTTATTAATTAACTGTAACTAAAAATTAAAGTAATAGACACATTAGAAAATGAGCCCATGCTCCAGAACTATTTCTGGAAAGTCCAAAACCTTTTGATTTATGGACATTCTCACCTGTAGAGGTACTGCATTTGCGCCAAAATAACAAGAGTAAAAACTCTCAGACTTATTTTGGGAAGCAACTTTGACGTATTTCGAATATATAATCTGCCTGAATAAGTATATAATCTGCCCAAAATTCTGGTATTTTTTTTATACAACTGCAACATTTGTTATATGTCAATGTCATAACTTGAATCAGCTTCTCCAAAATCTGAGACAAATTTGAATTTATCTTTTTAGACCTTGATCCGATAACAAAATACTTTGATATGGATGATCCTGAGCTGGAACAAATTCGAAAGCAACGCCTCGCCCAATTGCAAGCTCAACATGGGGTATGTTTTTGTTATTTTAGGTTATGTTCAAAACTATTTGGTTGCTGTGATTATGTTGTTCATAAGGACAAAGACTTAATTTTGAATCTTCTCTTTAAGGGTACAGGAGACCCTAACCATGGTAAAGCACAAGAAGAAAAAATGAGAGCTATGGAAGATGCGAAACATTCGATTTTGGCACAAGTGCTTAGTCAAGACGCAAGAGCCAGATGTAATATAAATTCTATTTTTAATGAGTTTTTACGAATATTTACAATGTCTAATTTCATCTTAATTTTTCAGTGAACACAATAAAGCTTAGTAAGCCAGAAAAAGGAACTATGGTCGAAAATATGATTTGTAGAATGGCCCAGATGGGACAAGTGGGCGGAAAAATATCTGAAAAGGAATTAATTGAGTTATTACAATCTGTTAATCAACAACTGCCGAAGACAACGAGCACTGTCAAGTTTGATCGCCGCAGAGCTGCTCTTGATTCAGATGATGATTTCTAGCAAATGGAAAAATCTTATTTTTATACAAAGATTTTGTGTTTGATTCAGAAATTATCTTGTATTTTAAAGCTAATGGTGTCTGATTAGACTAAGAAAGTGTTAAAATTACTGTCTCAATGTAACACAAGTGATTTCACTCATGTATTTGCTAATTCTGTGTTTAATTTGTATAAAACAATTTGATTTATAAATTCTTATAAAAAGCAACTACATTTTCTTTTCTTATAAAACAATAGTAATGATACTTTAGTCTCATTAAAAAAATAGTCAATTATTTATAAAAAAGATCTTAAAAATCAGAAATAATAATTCTTTTGAATAATGTCTATGCAGTATATTATATTATGTTATAGTATGTTATGCTTAATTTTTTTAAATATAACTGCCTTTTTGCTAACTACCTACATTATTTTGTCTAAAGAAATAGACTATATGATCAAATGAACTTCTCAAGTGAAGTTTGATTGTTATTATATGAATCGCTTCATAAGAAGATATAAATACTTACCATGTAGTATTATCCTACCACTTATCCTGCAGGTGACTTTTAGGGGACTACATGGTAAATATTTATATCTGAAAAATGAAGCAATGAAATATAATAATTATTCTGTAATAATTTTCAGAATTTTCAAATATGTGTTTCATTTAAAAAAATTAATACTAGGTTTAATTTTTGATTATACCTACAATGAGAAATTATAATTATTGTAACTAAAATATTTGCCATTCTGTTGCAGCGTGAGATCATTTATTTAATTAAAACTTATTCTTTTAATTTGTGTATTTGAATTAAACTTTGTTGGATAACATCTGCAAGGGATTTGTCATTTGAGGGATGCTTTTACTTACCTATTTACGAATTATATCCCGTGAATCACTTACCATAAGGACTCATTAGACCGATTTCATGCGAAGATTGGCCTTACGCCAAAGCAAAATCACTCATTTTTTGCGCGAAGTCGGTCTACTTAAGCGGTAGGGTTAGAGACAGATTAGCAGGATTGTGTAACTTTGTGTTCATAGGAGCTGACTAAAATTTGTAAATGTAATAAAATAACTGTGATTTACTTCTTCAAAGTAATTAGATAAGACCAATTGGCGAACGATAACGTATGTGTGAACAGATTTTTTTAGATTTAAAACCATTTAAAATAATGATTAAATTTATTAACTTCAATATTTCCGATAACTCCGACATTGGTGATGATCGATGTGCTATTATCGGTTTATATCTGTTTAGCGAATATTATAAAAGGACCAAATTTTTATTTGGGCCTAACAAGTGGTAAAGATGGCGCGAACAGCACTGTTTGTGTTGTTTGCGGGATTCACTCTCGCCTCAGCAAGAATCTCGCCTCATGCTAGTGTAATTGACGATCTAGTCAATAGTGGTATCGAACCTCACTTTTCAGATAATGTGTTTGAGGATGCTAACTTAGACGTTGTAAGTAATGCTTTTTATATATGGTTCATTTTTCAAAGAGATTTCACTTAAGATATGACACCAATATGGGTTCAGTAGGTAATTGTTTGATAAACACAATAATGCTGTGTCCAGGTGTCACTTGCTTGATTCTTAGGCCTTAGAGGGATAGATAGATTTAGGCACCCAAATAAATAAACCAATTGTCCCATAGCAACAATGAGACCTAATACAGGATTGTTATCTTTTTAATTCTTCGCAAGCTGTTCGCGACAATTTATCTACTATAGTTAATATTGTATAACGTGATTTGCTATATCACAGGAAATTAATCTTTATATTACCTTTATTTAAGCCCGAACTGGTTCGGAAATACAGATATCCATTGGAAGTGCACGAGTTGACGACTTCAGATGGATACATTCTACGAATGCACCGCATTCCGCACGGCAGGGATCAGAACAATGTGCCCGGGGTGAAGCGACCCGTAGTATTTTTGATGCACGGATTGCTATGCTCCTCGGCTGATTGGGTTATTATGGGTCCAGGCAGTGGTTTTGGTATGATACAAGAATTTCCAGTAGTTAAAAGTTTTTTTTTATTCTTATTATTAACATATTAGTTGTTTTACAGCATACATTCTCGCTGAAAATGGATTCGATGTATGGATGGGGAACGGTCGTGGCAACTACTATTCGCGTAGACATGTCCGTTTGAATCCTGACTCAATATTGAACACCGCTTTTTGGGAATTCTCCTGGGATGAGATCGGAAACATAGATTTACCGACGATGATAGACTATACACTGAAGCACACGGGACGAGAAAAACTGCATTACATTGGACATTCACAAGGCACAACATCGTTCTTTGTGATGGCATCGCTTCGTCCCGAGTACAATAATAAGATCATTTCGATGCATGCGTTTGCTCCCGTTGCGTACATGGCTCACAATAAGAGTCTTCTATTAAATGTCTTAGCACGTTATTCTAACGATTTAGAGGTAAATTTCAATATATTAAATTATTTTTACATGCGTAAAATCAATGAGTTAAGTACACATATCATTATGGTATCTAAAAGTTCTATTTTTTGGTATACACTTAACCCTAATAGGAAGTTTAGAGGTTAAATGCAATTTAAAATCGATAAACCCACTTTCAAGTTGAGTAGTGACGAAAGTATGTTTTTAGGAACTAGCGAGCCGGTTTGGAATCGGTGAATTCATGCCTAACAATCAGATAATGACATGGGCTGGAGAGGCAATGTGTAAGGATCAAGTCGTTACTCAAACGATTTGTAGTAACATATTATTCCTTATCGGTGGATGGAACGAGGAACAGCATAATGCGGTGAGTTTCTATACCACATTCGTTGTCAGCCTAAACATGGTTACCGGCAATGAGAACAACGCCATCTAGTTAAAGACAAGAAGTTATTTTGTTCTTTTATGTCCACAGACAATGATGCCAGCGATATTTGGTCACACTCCTGCTGGATCCGCTTTAAGGCAGTTCGCTCACTACGGCCAAAGTATTGCCGGCAAAGAGTTCCGTCGCTATGACCACGGAACCTTGAAGAATATACTTGTATACGGCAACATAAGGCCACCAAGATATAATTTAGCGAATATCAAAGTACCCACATTTTTGCACTACTCCAACAATGATCCTCTATCTCAAGTAAGAGATGTGTATCGCTTACACGAAGAGCTAGGCCAAGGGATCAAAATGTTGTTACCGATGCCCTCATTTACTCATTTAGATTACCTGTGGGGAATAGATGCGAAAAAAGTATTGTATGACAGAGTAATAAATATGATTAAATCCGTCGATGCTGGATCTTAAAATGTACAAATATCCTGTTCCTATTATGCAATAAAATATTTTAATTGACTACTTATATTTATTTCTCTTCATTAGTTCTAGAGTAAGCTCGTCTGCGTATGTATTGCGCAATGTATGTTACAAACGCCTGATATTTTTATACATGCTTAACTTAATTTTAATAATACTTTTTTTATACAAGAATCCAGGCCCATTTCACATTTCAGACCCAAGATTTTTATTGGAATTGCGCAGAAATTAATACCGTAATCTATCGTATCTTGAAATAATAAATTAACAAAATGAAACACTAATTTCTCTTCCGAGTAACTAAACCAAAGAAAAATTGAAAGTACCAGTTACTACTCTTTTAAATCTAGAGTCTCTTACAAATTTTGACGCGTAAAATGATTATTTGAAACAAAAACGATAGAAAATCCTACATACAATACAATTACTCTACAACTTTACATACTTAGTTGTATGGGCTTGATTTTCCACATCTCCACGACTAGCGTGTATGTTGCGTGGAAGCAGATCTTTGATTCCGGCCAGCACAACTATCCGAAGAAAACTTTACATAACTTATAAAATATTTTACGCAATTTTCATGAAGATAAGTTAATTGTTTACACAAACACCTGACTTTGATTTCAGCTAAAGTTAAGAGGTTTAAGATTTAATAACTTCATTAAAATAAGATAAAGAATTGAATTTGCGATAGTGATAAAATGTTTTTATTGTAAGAAACAAGTTAACCCTTATGTGTTGTTACAATAAGGTACATTTTAACATTATCCTTAGTTTTCTAGTACTGGCGACCTAAAATTATGATAAAGATTGGCTATCGTAAATGATGTACTCTTATATATAAGACCTGATTACTCTTGTTTCGTTTAATTGCCAATATGTGGCAAGGAAAACTGTTTGTGTTGTTCATCGGGGTGGCCCTAGCCTCCGCTGGGAGGGCACCAAATGCAGACTACATCGAGGAATTAGTCCAAAGTGATAGTTTTGGTCCAAGATTTTCAGATAATTTGTTAGAGGATGCCAGATTGGATGTCGTAAGTATCTTTTTATACGCTTTAAAAAAAACAGGTAGATAAACCCTCCGTTTAACGCGAAAAGCAAGAAATGCTTTTTTTTTTAAATATAGGATTACGCTTTAAAATTTTGGAATTGAAAAATAGAATGCCTTTTTTCAGCCAGAACTCGTTCGGAGATACAGATATCCATTGGAAGTGCACGAGGTGACGACTTCAGATGGATACATTTTACGCATGCACCGCATACCACATGGGAGGGATAAGAACAATGTACCCGGGGTGAAGAAACCTGTAGTATTCCTAATGCATGGATTACTCAGTTCCTCCGCTGATTGGATTGTTATGGGTCCTGGCAATGCTTTCGGTAAGCATAGTACTCTATTTCTAACCGCCTTCCAACAGAAGGAGGTTAACAAGTCAGTGGGTTTTTTTATTTGTAGATTCTGGACAATTAACCGAACCGTGTTTTCTTAGGTTACGTACTAGCCGAAAAAGGATTCGACGTATGGATGGGAAACGCTCGTGGTAACTACTATTCGCGTAGACATGTCCGCTTGAATCCTGACTCCATACTCAGCAATACTTTCTGGGAATTCTCCTGGGATGAAATCGGAAATCTCGATTTACCAGCAATGATAAATTATGCTTTGGCTCACACGGGACAGAAGAAACTTCATTATGTTGGTCATTCCCAAGGAACGACTGCGTTCTTTGTCATGGGTTCACTGCAACCGGAGTTTAATAACAAAATATTGTCTATGCATGCTTTTGGACCTGTCGCGTACATGGCGCATAATAAGAGTCCTTTGTTAAACGCCATCTCTCCATTTGCTAACAGGATCGAGGTAAGCTATTGCTTTAAAGAGAGTCAAAATATTCTTGGTTTTATTTACCTAATAATGTCAATGTTATAGGACCTCGCATCTCTTATTGGCATAGGTGAATTTATGCCAAATAATTTAATAATGACTTGGGCAGGCCAAGCTTTGTGTAGGGATGAAGTGATAACGCAGGCCATGTGCAGTAATATACTCTTTCTGATTGGCGGATGGAATGAAGCTCAACACAATGCTGTAAGTATGAGCACAAAAATGAAACAGCTTTTTTCACCGTTTGGAGTAGTGGCTGATTCAGGATTACTTAATGTAAAGCAGGAACTTGAGGTTTTAAATGTTTATTTTTGTTCATAGACGATGCTACCGGTGATATTAGGCCACGCCCCTGCCGGTGCTGCAGTGAGACAGTTTGTTCATTACGGTCAGGGTATCGCTGGTAAAGAGTTCCGGCGCTACGACCACGGCTGGATGACTAACTTGCGAGTTTACGGCAACATGAGACCACCGCAATACGACTTGGGCAATATTAAAATTCCCGTATACTTACACTATACTTACAACGATCCTTTGTCTCAAGTTGAAGATGTTGATCGTCTTCATAAAGAGTTGGGAGCGAGTAAGAAGGTCCTTGTACCTTTACCTTTGTTCAATCATCTAGATTTCGTGTGGGGCATTGATGCGAAGAAATTGTTGTTTGACAGAGTTATTAAGATAATGCGATCGTATAAATAAAATATGCGTATAACATAAAATACCAAAATTAAAAGTACAAATTGTTTTTCTCCAGATTTCAAGCAAATAAAATTGATTGCATCAAAATGCTAAACCGTTTTATTAAGGAAATGAGTAAACTTGCTGGATTGTGCATTATTTTAGTACCGAAAAGTTGGGGGCGAATGTACCACGTAGTACTAATAATGTTCGTATCACACAACACGTAGAACCTTAAAGAAGTGGTGATTCTGTCCCTACTAAAATATAGTTTTTAACCTTATTAATCTAATGTTGTGTTAGATTCATTAAATTGTTATTGAATGATATCGCCAGAAAACTAATCTGATTTTATACGTAAGCGGCCGTTAGATAATTACAATGACAAAAACAAGTGGCAAACAACTAAATATTTAAGTATATATCTCAGATTTTAAGGTTAGATAATGAAAGATTGGGTATCAGTTGATGACGTCTACTTTAATTGTAATAAAATCACGGGGGTCATACAATGCGGTGTAATGATGATAATTTATGAATGTAATCATTCTCTTTGTTTGAAAGAAAAAACAAAGATAAAATACATGTAAATGTATTAAAGTAAGCGAAAACCAATGGTAAGCCAATGGAAGTAAGAGGATGATTTGGTTTTTATTTCATAATTTTATGCAATTGAGGAAGTTTATTGGTCCGATTTAATGATATGTAAGTGATCACCTATAAATGTCTACATATTTATTGATACAGTTACAGCTTACTTTACTTACGATCCTTCATCGACCTTCGACCCCACGGCCGCAAATCAGTAAGCTGCCGTATCCTAAAACAAAGTAGAACCGGTTGCACCTCACCGATCTTGCGAATCTAAATTCAATTAATGTTTAAATTACGGATATTACGTTATTTCATAAACAAGGATTAGCTATATTAATAAACAAAACACTAAACCCGGAAAAATTAAGGGTTTATCACGCTTCATTTTTCCGGGTGCCCTAAATGTACGTTTAACGTAATTAATACGGTTTAGTTTATTCTTTAAACTGTGCTGTAGATAAGATTTGTAAGGAACGTATACTTTGGTATCTCAATGCATTAGAATATAAAGCATGGGTAAGTTTTTAACTCTTGTTTGTTAATTGGCTACCGACATGTCCGGTAGGGTATTGTTATTGCTGGTTGCTGGAGTGACTTTAGTGTCCGGAAGATCACCGCAATCTGACTATATTGATGAGCTGATCAGAACTGAAAGTTTCGGTCAGCGGTTTTCTGACAATGTGAAGGAAGATGCTATGTTGGACGTCGTAAGAGACTTTATAATTTTAAATTTCGTGCTTGTTTCTTCAATCTATTCAATTCAGTACTTCGCGATTTTAGCCAGAACTTATTAAAAAATATAAATATCCATTGGAAGTGCATGATGTGACGACCCCAGATGGATACATACTGCAGATGCACCGCATTCCGTACGGCCGGGACCAAAACAATGTGCCCAATGAAAAGAGACCCATTGTGTTTCTCATGCACGGCTTGCTTTGTTCTTCGGCTGATTGGATTATTACTGGGCCTGGGAGTGCCTTTGGTAAATATAACCTAATACTAAAGGAGAATTCTATGTTTTTCTCCCATATTCGTAGATCTCAAAATAACTGTTTCTGGTGAAACCCTTGTTAATAACATTTCATCTTCAACTTGTTAAAATTATATTGCATTGTTAATAAATGTTTATTTTCTTGTAGGTTACATTCTCGCCGAAGAAGGCTTCGATGTTTGGATTGGCAACGCACGTGGAAATTATTACTCTAGCAATCACGTCAAATTGAATCCCGATAATACAGATTTCTGGGACTTTTCTTGGGACGAAATCGGAAACATCGATCTACCAACGATGATAGACCATGTGCTGTCAGTAACTGGAAATGAGAAAATTCATTACGTCGGTCATTCTCAAGGATCGACAGCTTTCTTTGTTCTATGCTCTCTTCGACCGGAATACAATGAGAAAATAATTTCCATGCACGCATTTTCTCCGGTTGCTTTCATGGCCCACAATGAAAGTCCTCTACTAAACGCTATTGCTCCGTTTTCTAATAGTATCAAGGTAAAGATGCAATAATACTTCAAGAATGTTTAAATTAATTGACCTGTATGTTTTGTATATTTTTTTCTTTTATTTCAGCTTCTAGCGTCTCTCATCGGCATTGGCGAAATTCTGCCAAATACTTTGTTGATGACTTGGGCTGGACAAATATTCTGCAAAGATCGCGCCATCACACAGGAAATCTGCAGCAACATATTGTTTTCTATTGGTGGATGGAATGACGCACATCTTAATACTGTAAGTTTTAATTCTAGAACAATCATCGTTGTAACAAACCTTAATATTTGTGCACATCAAAATATTAAAGTAAAAAAACCGTTGTAAGGACGTAATGTCCCAAGGAACTTAAAGTATTATTAATTTTAAATAGTAACCAATTGATTATTCTTTCCAGACAATGATGCCAGTTATATTTGGCCACACTCCTGCTGGATCGTCAGTTAAACAGTTTGCTCATTACGGACAAAGTATCGCTAAGAAAGACTTCAGACGTTACGACCATGGTTTCGTAAAGAACTTAAGATTGTACGGGCGCCGGAGTCCACCTAAATATGATTTAACCAAAATTGTAGTTCCTGTATTTTTCTATTATTCTGATATTGATCCTTTATCTCAAATTAAAGACGTATATCGTTTGTATGAAGAATTGGGAAGTGAAACTAAAGTTTTGTTACCTTTACCATCATTTGGACATTTGGATTACCTGTGGGCTATAGATGTAAAGCCAAAATTGTATGATACAGTCATACAATTGATGGATGTAGTGGAAGACTTGTAATTATATAAAACGACTGATATTAAAACAAACCACCAAATAAGCTAAGATGTATGTGAATTATTCATTAAATTAATGATATGTTTCCAAATATACAAGATTTTTTAATGTTAATATTCCCGTTTCGAGTAATTTACAGTTAAGTACTCAAAAAAGGAGAAAATAAAATATTTGATGCTCCAAGAAGCTGTCTGTCCATACCACGTTTAGTTGATTAGAAATGTTGGGTTTGGTTAATGATTGTTTTATAACCCGCTTTATTAGAAAAGATTTGATGCAATATTTTAATGTAGAATTTGCATAAAATAAAAAAGGAAGACTTAAGCGCCATCTTGCGAGAAATAAGGTGAACCAAAGTTATGAAGCAAAATTGGGTATCATTGTATATCGCGAGTATGCAGTAAACCTATAGGTGGCTCTATGATTGCTTCAAGTTTCATAATACATGAGGGAAATTACCACAACTTATCGGTAGAATCTGTAGTTTGTTGGCGTTCGGAACTTGAAGTAGTCAATAGTCGCTAATACCACAAAAAGATTTTTGGATATTTTATATTTTGTTTGTTCGGAGTAACCAGCAGTTAAGACAAGCAAAGTAAAGATAAAATGTGACTTAGGTTGTAAGGTTGACTTGTCGTATAATTCACTTATGGGTAAAGAAATTAATGCTGCCTAGACTGCTAAAAGACCGTTTATTAAGGGTAGGCAACGCATCTGCAATTGCAGATGTCTATGGGCAGCGGTCGCTTCGCTATTTCAGCGAATTCAGGTGGTCGCTTGCGTGTTTGCCACTTTATAATATAAAAAAGACATTCAACTTTTGAGTAATTGGTTTCGTATCATTTTGACGCCCACCATTTTCTTGAACCCTGCCCACGTTAATAACCGCTCTAATCCTAAGCATTTTCTTAAGTATAATTTTTAACTCCTGACACGAGTCAAACTATTAAGAATTGAGAAGATGTATATTTCATGTTTCTCTATGTGTAAAATAATTTATTTAATGTAACTCTTCTTCTCCTTATAATAAATACATTTTAATTTACTTTTTAAGCATGTTAAAATGAGTATTGAAAGTAACTTTATTTTCCATAAATGATAACCTCTAGGTATGACACAGGCGTGTTTTCGTGTAATTATTAAGGTAATAAAATAATTACGATATAAAAAGTCACGATTACTTTTGGTTTAGTAAAAAAATTACGTTAATATATCAAGTTCGTGATGTGTGTATAAGTTGTAAAAAAATATTATTTGCTA
>QDHC01001291.1:418833-429257 GCA_013186455.1 Papilio dardanus tibullus
GCATGAAGCGACGACTCCAGATGGATACATCCTGCAGATGCACCGTATTCCGCACGGCCGGGACGAGAACAACGAACCCGATACAAAGAGACCCGTAGTTTTCTTGATGCACGGCTTACTATGTTCTTCTGCTGATTGGATCATAACGGGGCCGGGCAGTGCCCTTGGTAAATAAAGTATTTTTCTAAAGACACGCTCCTATTATCTTTGTTATTGTTAATTAATGAATTATCGTAATTATTTCCGACTGTGTTTTATAGGTTACATTCTTGCTGAAGAAGGATTCGACGTATGGATGGGTAATGCTCGCGGAAACTATTATTCACGACGACATATCAGTATGGATCCTGATGAGACAGAATTTTGGGAATTTTCGTGGGACGAAATTGGAGACAAAGATTTACCAACAATGATAGACTATGTCTTAGATCATTCGGAAAGAGAGAAAATTTATTACATTGGTCATTCTCAAGGTTCCACAGTGTTCTTTGTGATGTGTTCTCTCCACCCTGAGTACAACTATAAGATTATATCAATGCACGCATTCTCTCCCATCGCGTATATGGCTCATACAGAAAATCCTTTATTAAAAGCTATTTCCCCGTTTGACAACAGTATGAAGGTAATAGCTATTGAGATATCCTTCCACAACACTGACAAATGTATCTTAGTGTTCTGTAATCTTGTGTCAGCAATTTTCATGAAAAATTACGTCTGCTTACGAAATAGTTGTTATTATTGCTGTCTAAACTTTGTCTAAAATTGGAGTTTAATGTTTATGTTTTTGAACAAGTCCATAAGATGAATGGTTTTTTGTTCTTCTTTTAGATATTGTCGACTCTTCTTGGTGTTGGAGAAGTAATGCCTAGCAATTTTTTTCTGAAGTGGGCTGGAGAGGCGTTCTGTAAAGACCAAGCTTTCACCCAGGCGATCTGTAGCAACATATTGTTTTATATAGGAGGATGGAATGATGAACAACTTAACACTGTAAGTACAAATTATAGACAACTGTGTTTAAATTTATATTTTAATCAGTATAAATATGTAGCATCTTAAAGTGGCATTTCAAAATATAACTGCCAATATGATAAAATAATTGTTTGCTATTTAAAGATTGATAAGGTTATAAAGGTTACAAAAATGTGCAAACTTTCCTTTTCATACAAGGAAATGATGGGAAGAGGAAGTGGATTTTCCGGGGGAGGGGACGCATAGGGAGAGGAATTATCCTCTTGCTGTGCGTCTCCTCCTCCGAAGATTAAGGGTAGGCAACGCATCTGCAAATGTAGATGTCTATGGGCAGCGGTCGCTTCGCTATTACAGCGAATTAAGGTGGCCGCTTGCTCGTTTGCCACTTTTTAATATAAAAAAAAAACTTCTTGTTCTATTAAAGAACATTTATTGCTCCTAATAAAATTATGTTTAAATATTTACAGACAATGATGCCTGTATACTTCGGCCACACACCGGCAGGTTCGTCGGTTAGACAGTTAATACACTACGAGCAAGGAGTTTTTACTAAAGAATTCCGCCGCTACAACCATGGGCCATTGAAGAACCTCGTGTTATACGGCAACAAACAACCTCCCAAATACGATTTATCAAACATCCTGGTTCCTGTATTCTTACATTATTCTAATATCGATCCTTTAGCAATGGTACCGGATGTTCATCGTCTTTACCAGGAATTGGGGAGCGAAAACAAAATGATGTTACTTTTACCTTCGTACAATCACTTTGATTACCTTTGGGGAATTAATACAAAGACATTATTGTACGATGTTGTTATACGGTTGATGCGTGTTGTGGAAGATCATGATAATTTCATGCGCAAACCATATCTTTTAAAGTATTATTCGTACAGAAATTAAATGTGATAGATGAAATTAGAGTCGTGTTTGCTTAAAAAAGAAGAAAAGCAACCCAACAACAGATGGCAACCCGTTGATAAAACCAAAATTATAAAACGAGGCAGCGGTAATCCGCTTTGTGAAGTTTTGAAACAAATTGGACTACTACGAAATTCAACGAAATAAATAATTAATTAATCCTACCAAAGATAGAGTTCTGCCAAGAAAAAGGTGGTGAATGTTAAATGGTGCAACCCACAAATGTTTTTTTTAAATATTATGTTATCACTTCCTCAATCCCACCTTTGATGATAAGTGATTTAAGTAGTTATTATGATAATTATGTTATAACCGTGACTTAAGTTTGAATGTTGTTTTTTATTATTGTGTTTATTGATTTTTCGTTTGACCGTTATCTTTTTTTTTAATAAATCTGGTATTAAACATTTTTTTAATTTCATTATTGACTTGAAATAATAATAATAATTTCTTTATTTAAAACATTACACATGTATCATGCTCATATTGGTAAACCTGTGCATAAGGAGCCAATGCCTTCCCTCTCAATAGTGCCAGTGGTTATCCTTATAGATGTAATCATGTAATATTAAAAAACTAAACGGAGCTTATTTTGTCTATACTTAAGAAATAGATTGACGATATAATGTTATTCTTTCCGTAGATATAAATACGCTGCATAACGTGAACATTTTAAATTAGTTGCTATAGGTACATATGTCAAGTTTAAATAACATTCCTGATTCTAACAAAGCTGATTGTCCTCTGTTTTATTCAATTAATACAATCCTAAATATTATTAAAATTACAGTATTAATCACATCGTTCAATCATCTACGTAAGCGATTATTTTATTGATAAAAAATACATAAATTAAAGTATTCCGCCCTGATAATATTTTAATATTAGATATCTAGATTGTTATTGTCAATAATTTGATGTGATTTATAATATTGATTAAATAAAAATGTGTTATCCCTTTGTTCAATTGCTATTTATGCGTGTCGCATTGGATTGACAAGTTGACAGAGTCAATCTTTTCTGAGGCTCCTTGAGGAGCGTGTCAGACATTACTCAAAATAATAGAATTATAGGATATAAGAATATATAAACCTCAAAAGAAAAAAAAAGGTGTGGCATTAAAGATAACGCTGCTAACATAATTGAAAAAATGCATCCTGTTTAAAACACATTCTAAGTTAGAATGAAAAATAATAAGTAGATGAATTCGTCTGCACGAATATTTTGAGTTTCTTATTACCAAACAAGCCGTCGCCGGCGACTTCCTCCGCGTGGAATTTAGAAGTTCAAAACAAAGTTTTTTTGAAAATTGTAAAATTCTTAAATAGCATAGTTTACTATTCATGCTGTCAAGCATTTATTCCAATTTTCGTGCAATTGTAAAGAAGGAATCACATTGCTCAATTAATAAAATTTACAGAGATTTTATTATAAGATGTCAAACACCAAATTATCAATTACCGGGTCACTATCAATTATTGAAACATTTACCTTATATTTAGCCACTGTTGCTGATAAGCTTTAGTCGCTAATTTTCACATAATATATATCATTTATTGAAATCTAATCTTGATAATATAGATCAGTGATTCCCAAAGTGGTCTATATCGACCCCTAGGGGCCAATACCAGTCGAGGAGGCGTCGAGCCAATCAGCACCGGGCCATGTTGACGATTACCACAAGTGTGTCCCCGTCTCGGTGGACAGTGAAGTTGAGGGAAACAGAGGGGTTACTCCCTGTTCCTTTCCCGTTGGGATATGGAATAGGGAGGAGTCCCACATAACCATCGTGTCTTTCCCCAGGCATGGTGGTATGCTTAACTGCATTCCCCTCTTTAAAAAAAAAGAGGGTCTATGGCAACCTGGAAAGGGTCTAAATCAGCGAAAAAAAATTGAGGAGTCCATGAAATGAAAATGGGGGTCTACGATAGTGGATCTCAACACATACACTGATGGTACCTATTTACTTACATTTAAATTTCATGTTTCATAGCAAAATCTTTATTTCTACGTAGTTTACTTACCTTGAATATTAGAAAAATCCAAGTAAATTATACACTCAAACTATATTTTAAACTGTAAATTGCACCAACACGATACGCACTGGCTGCAAAACAACATACCCATTACTTACCCCGTATTATGGAATATAGCGAGGAAATTTTTAATTTTCTTCCATCGTACCTAGTGGAAAGGGGGTTCAGCGCTGTTACCAATCTCCTAATGAAAAAAAGAAACAGACTGGACATCATTAGCCGAGGAGATTTAAGATTAACTCTTACAAAATCATCAGGTTCACCCTTCTCACTAAAAATATTGACTTATTGCTTATGTTATTTTATTTATAGTTTATTTAATGTTACGTATATTTTACAAAACAGATACCAAATTTTATTTTGAATAGTTGTGATTTAAATTCAATCAATAAATGTATTAGTATTTAACATGCGTTTTTACTCTAAGTTTTTAACACTAAACTTCACTACAGTTAGAAATTTACAGGATATCAATATCAGGTAAGTAGGGGTCTACCCAACACGGAAAAACATGGCGAGGGGTCTACGACACAAAAAAGTTTGGGGAAGTCTGATGTAGATCATATCTTCAAAATAATTTCAAACGGGTCTATATAAGACAAAAAAAAAACTACTTCGCCTTATGTTTTGGTTATTTGTAACAAGATGTTAATTATAACGCTTGTTTTGTTTGTGGTGAGCTTTGCATCGGGAAGGTCCCCACATGCAGATGCAGTGGATAGGTTAGTCAATAGTAGCAGTTTCGGATCAAGAATTTCAGATAATGTATTTGAGGATGCCAGATTAGATGTGGTAAGTGCTTCAACATCTATAATGTTACCTATATCAAGGATTTGTCCAGGTCTTTGGGAGAAGTAATCCGTGGGCGAACTCATGTTTATCAATTTTACTAGAACAATTTTAAAATGTTCTCATCGTAATTATTTTTCTTCTGTTTAAATTTTTAAGACTGAACTCATCCGGAAGTATAGATATCCATTGGAGGTGCACAATGTGACGACACCAGATGGATACATTCTCCAGATGCACCGCATACCGCATGGCCGGGACGAGAACAATGTTCATGATCCGAAGAAACCAGTCATATTTTTGATGCACGGATTATTTACTTCTTCCGCAGATTGGGTCATTATGGGACCTGGTTCTGGATTTGGTAAAGAAAGCTTTATTATTAGTTACAACATTTCTTTGAACTTTATGTTTTTTTACTTCTTTGGTCGTGTTGCAGGATACATTCTCGCTGAGGCAGGATTCGACGTATGGATGGGCAACGCCCGCGGTAACACTTACTCCCGAAGACACGTTCGATTAAACCCTGATTCCATAATTAACAAATCTTTTTGGCAATTTTCCTGGGACGAAATCGGTAACATAGACTTGCCAGCAATGATAGATTATGCTCTGGCTCACACGGGACAGAAGAAACTTCATTACGTTGGACATTCTCAAGGCACAACAACATTCTTTGTCATGGGATCACTTCGGCCAGAGTACAATGATAAAATACTATCAATGCACGCTTTCGGTCCTGTTGCGTACATGGCTCATAATAAAAGCCCTTTGTTAAACGCAATATCGCCCCACGTTAACAGCATAGAGGTAAAAACTACCAGTATTTAAATGAGTTTTAATTGCTTTTGTACTTTTTGGCAGGTATGTATTTTATCGGGCCTGTATGTTATTATGCATTCCAGGTTAAATCTTCATGAAACTTTTAATCTTTATAAAATACCGAAGGTCTGGTACGTTGTCGAGTCTTGGTGTACCAGATTTATAAAAATATTTTCTTTTCCAGTATCTTTTATCGATCATCGGTACAGGAGAGTTTTTGGCTAACAATCCACTAACGACCTGGCTCGGTGAAACATTATGCAAGGATGACGCGGCCACGCAGCCCATTTGCAGCAATCTGTTATTCCTTGTAGCGGGAAGAAATGAGGAACAACATAACGCTGTAAGTAAGAGACGTGATTGTCCATATTCACAGTAAAAGGTTTTCCTGTCATTATTTTACCGTTTTTGTTTACAGACAATGATACCAGTGATCATGGGCCACTACCCTGCAGGAGCCGCGGCGAGACAGCTAGTACACTACGGACAGGGCATCGCCGGCAAACAGTTCCTTCGGTACGACCACGGCTGGATGAGGAATCTAGTCACATACGGTACTCGTGTACCACCCAGATATAACTTGGGTAATATTAAAATACCAACATTCTTACATTACACCCACAACGATCCTTTGTCTCAAATTGAAGATGTTGATCGTCTTCATAAGGAACTGGGCTCAAGTATCAAGATGCTTGTACCGTTACCTTTATTCAGTCACATTGATTTCATGTGGGCTATCGACGCTAAGGAATTGTTGTACGACAGAGTAATTAAAATTATGCTGTCCATTAAAGCATAATCTTAATAAATTATCATGCCTATAAAAATTGTCTTTTATTAAGTCACATAAGTTTAGTAAATGCACAGAATGTTTAAAAAGTTAACAAAGTGGTGTTTAATCGTTCCCGATAATGGCACAACGAAAATAATTTTGTAAAGAAAAAATAAAATATCAAGCCTTCTGACAAAACGGCCTATTGGAGGCACTCGTTTCAAATTGATGCTAGTTCACTCGTGGAATAAGGATTTCATAAAGTTGTAACAAAGAATATTGCCTTTTTCTAAATACCTAGGAATTATAAGATTTAAATTTTATCATAAAATTTTAAGAGTCTTGCGTCAGAAATGTCTATGTCCCTGAGGTTTGACCTGATTTTTCTAAATTGAAAACAAGGAACATTTCAAGCTCAGCGTTTTTATACTTCTTAAAATGTTATAAATATAAGACTTTTTAACTTAACAAATTACTAAACTAAATAGTGGCTAAACTCTCAGCAATGGCGGACAAACGTAAATACCTTGTCTGTTTTGGCTTTCTAGGATGCTCTTGTATTTTAGAAATTATATCGCTGATGCATGCTACATTAAGATTAAACCTGAAACGTTTCCTAATGTAACTTTAACTAATGCTTAATTTAGCATGTTTTTATTACTCAAAATTATTTTTTGATTAAATCCTTGATGTTAAATTCAAAAATATGTTCAAGGAGAACTCAGTGGCTCGAGCATTAAGGTAACAACGGTTCAGTGCAATTACAGGCTTAGTTAGATCCGTAAATCAGGAAATTACGACGTCCATGTCGTTTCCATTCGAAAAAAAATATTTCACCCTCTTCTCAGACGAATTTTGTATAAGAACAATATAAAATGTTTAAATTAAAATATAAAATAAAATTGTTACAATTCATATAAAAGAATTTCTGGTTCTAAGAAGAAAGCAAAAATGTCTTTGTTGTTAATAAATAAAACGAAGGCTGAGTCAAAATATGATACAGATTGATAGGTATTTTAGCATTATATTTTGATATTATTATTAAGAACCTGAAGTAGGTTACTAATTAAAATTAGATACCTATTGAATAATATTGTTTTCTTGCTAACTATTGTTAGCAAGAACCTGACACTAATTGGCGTGAATTGAATATTAGGCTAATTCTAAGACGAATTAAAACGAGACTCTTAAATAATTTGATTAAATTTTGAAATCTAATTTTATTTACAAATTATTAATGTTTTGTTAGCTTCTTCACCGTTAAATTCTTTATTGCAAACCAAAAACAAAAAAAAATAGGTAAAGGAAACGTCTAAAAAAATATTACTCTTTTGTCTATTTTTAAAAGCTTACGCTTACGAGCTTTAAGCGAGCTTAAAATACACCGGAACTCGGTAAAGCGCCGTCAGCCGCACGTTCGTTGCGGCGGTCGTCATGCGAATATGCTAAAGTAATTAGCTATCGGATATAAGCTTACAAAGTACAAGAGGGTTTACCTTTTAGATATCTGCACATTGTACAATAATATATAAGGTATAATGAGCTTATATGGTGTTGTCCGTCCGTTCGTTCTGGAGACATTTATCCATCTATCCTTTCTAATCACTATATAGTATAAGACGAAGTCCCTTTCTCTGTCCCTATATCCGTATGTATGCTTAAATCTTTAAAAATACGCAACGGATTTCGATGGGTTTTTTTTAAATAGATAGAGTGATCGAAGAGCTTATATGTATAATAACATCCATTAAATAGAGAATATATATATTTTTTTAGCATTTTTGTAGTGTATTTAGTATAAGCATTTAACCCGTGCGAAGCCGGGGCGGGTCGCTAGTTATTAATATTAGTAAAGTAAAGTATTTCGTAAGATTCTTTATGTTTTAAGTTTCTACTGATTTTATACGGGCATGGATTTAAGCTTTATTACGTAGGTACTATTTTGTATAGAGACATGAATTTGAACAGCAATATAGGTAACCAGTAACTGTAACACAGTTTGCGTAGCCAGCAGAGTGTAGCCTCGCTCGCTAGATATTTACACGTCAACGCACTCAATGCTCTGGGGATTAAATATCCGATGTCCCTGCTTCTAAATATATCGAAAAAGCTGTAGCAGTTATTTCATAGAGAAAATTTAGTTCAACTATTATATTGCTGCAATTGTTTGCTGGATTATGGATCTGTCGTCTATAGTTTTTGTATTATTAGCAGTGTTTGTTACTAGTAATTGAGTCAAATAATGCCAATTTTGTATGTAGCAAAGACTCCTAACGCTTACTGAGGCTACTACTACGAGTGTGTAGGCTACATACTCGTGGCAAAGACTACTACTGAGATATATTTGGCAATTTTCGTAAAACATTTAAGATAAATTGTTAAAAAAGCTCGTCATTTTATTAGTGTTAGTCATTAATATTGTATGCCATATTTAATAATTTTGACGAAAAATCTTCACTGAAGCTAATAAAAAAGCGAACGTACGAAATAAAAATAAAATCCAATATAAAAGTGACGTGAAATTAGCATAATGTTAATCTAAGGTCGGTACGTAGAGGGCAGAATAGATTGACGTAATTCAGTAAAGGTGGCATCGTACAGTACTAGGATGCGCGAAAGGTCGACGCGTGACCTAATTAAGTTTGTGCCTTGTGTACTTGTTCTTTGTTGACATAAATAAATCATATTTAAGTATATATGTATTAATACGTTCTACTAACACTAGTAGAACGTATTAATACATAACAGAAAATTTAATAACTACTAGCAGAGAACAGTAAACAGATCGACAAATTCTAAATGGAATTTTCCATACAAATTCGATATTTATTAAGCGTCAATAGCCTAATAATGGTTTTAGATCAGGATCCGAAAAGCAGCAGACCTCAGTTAAATTCAAAAACTTAATTTATGTATGATTAGATAGGAGTCGTATGTACTATCAGTGAATGGCCATTAGTTATCCTGTTCAGTTGGGCTACGAAGTGCCGACCTTGCGGTCGTGAGTTCGAATCACGACATTCGACTATTGTCTTGAACCATATCCTAACACAATCCTTTTCAAGCTTACTTGCGATGGTTAAAGGAAATATTAGTAAATTCACAAAAATCAACTAATATTTTAAAAAAATGCTATCATTATTTTCATTGAAACGTGTTAATGAAACAATATTAAGCCGGCTACAAACGTTCAGTTTTTTAACTGTACAGTTTTAACTGTGCAATTAAAACTGACGTACACACGCCAATTTGAACTGCCCAGACGAACTGTCAGTTCTCTGTTTTGCCTAAACACGTCAGTTTTAATTGCGCAGTTGAACTGTACAGTGAAAACTAAGGATCTGTAGCCGGTTTCATAATAATTGTTTGTTTAACGAAAAATTACAAAAACCGCAAACTGCGAAGGATGAGGATGAATTTTTAATAGACAGCTGTAACTCGAGTCAACATATGTTACAAAAGGAGCCGGCTGCCAGACGACGATATGAAAAATTGCAGACATTTATCAGCTGCGACGGCGCGGCGTGGGGTCACATTCTGCGGTCGATTTGCCACTGAAGGCGAATCTAATGTACCACAAGATTTATACCGTACACACTATTGCTATTGTTCCAACGACCTATAAGACTAGACAAAAATACAATCCTGTGGGGTTACCAAAATTACATTTTTTATTTTTTTTTATTATAAAGTGGCAAACGAGCAAGCGGCCACCTGAACTTGCTGAAATAGCGAAGCGACCGCTGCCCATAGACATCTACAATTGTAGATTCGTTGCCTACCCTTAATCTTTGGAGGGGGAGACGCACAGCAAGACGATAATTCTTTGCCTCCCCTCCCCCGGAAAATCCACTTCCTCTTCCTATCATTATCTTATAGGAAAACGATAGGAATGGAAAGCGGATTAAAAATTAGTCCTCCGGCACCACACTCTTCAGACGAAACACGCAATTGCTTCCATTTGACGCCTGTCTTCTGTGTGGTCGTGGTATTCACCGGGCGAGCCGGACAATTCGTGTGAAGATCTTAGAACGGGCTCTATCACTGTTGAAAGTTCGCTACCAAGGGATTCTGGAATTGACAATGACGTTAGATATCTCACACGTGACAAGCACA
>QDHC01001291.1:436328-465309 GCA_013186455.1 Papilio dardanus tibullus
CTACATAAACCTGGTTTCCCGCCAATTTCAAAATATGTCCGAATTATAACTATAGTGCGCATCTGTACCGAACAATGTAGCTTTCTAATGGTGAAAGAATTTTTGAAATCGGTCCAGTAGTTCTTGAGTTATTTCAATACATAAAAAATACAAAGTTTTCCTCTGTATAATATTTGTATAGATTGTTAATTGAAGTATATGACACAACCTTTATAGTGTATACCGGTTCTTTAATATGTTTTGCTATAAATAGTTTACCTGTTGCTTCTAGTTACTCTAATTATTGACGTTCACAGGAAGTGGAGATTGTGTTAGCGGTGAGGAGGATGCGTCCAGAGCTCGGGACTCGGCCTCTGTGGGCGGTAATTTATTTACCGGCGGGGGCTTGTCCGCCTCACACGTAACGTCATTAATACTCCTAAATGTCTTTTGTTTGAAGATAACTTGCACCACCTTGGCTCCACTATGATTTTAAATAATAGAATTTGTTAGTCTGTGATCACTTTGGCTTTGATCTACGCAGAACTTAACGTACGTATCTCAAAGCTTTTCTTTGTTTAATTGGTTAAGTTTATTTGGAAACGGCTAAGATAATGTTACCGCAACTAGTCAATTATCATTCAAATACAATATTCCTTTGAAATTGTTAAAAGTTAACTTAATTCACGAAGAAACACGATACGCAGCGACCTGCATTCATTAGTCTCGTATCTACACGCGTCCTTCGATCTGAGAGGTCGCCTGCATAAGTATTGCTTTTAATAAAATAGAAATAGACTATATTTTATAAAAAAAAAACATTATTTATTGTTTTATATAATATTCTTAACTAGTAAAATTAAAAAAAAATAATATTTTAGCTGACTAAAAATTGAACAGACCATAGTGGGAAGTAAGAATCTGTTAGTTATTATTTATACCGTATGTGAATTTATGTTATAACTGACATCCAAATGACTAAACCAATATAATTCTAAAGCTATGTTTTTTTTACATTCGTCTTCATGTTTACTTTCGAAAGCAGTGAAATCAATACTGCTGCATTCGGTACGCTGTAGCGAAAACATCACGTTACCCCGGTACGGTACGACGGCGTGACGTGACGTGACGTATTGTAAGCATTACTCACGTGCGACATGAAGGGTCGCAACGTTCGCTCTGCTGCATACTGAACAACGTGAAAAGTGACGCTTGTCTTACGTGCATAAATGTTTTGTTAAAAAAGTTCTACGTTGAATTTAAAACCAATAGACTTGGAGAATAAAAGGGGATTGAAATGTACGAAATAGAAGACGGTAAAATTGTCATCACATTATCAGAAATAGAGCAAAAGTAAAGCATTTACTATTCGGGGAAATATTACCCTATTTTATCAAGGTCAGATAGACGGATTACACACAGAATTTCAAAATTAAATTACTATTTTTAACACTGAACTAAAAATAGGCGTCTGCGGCGTAACATCGCAACAATTTGTAGCGTAGCGCCGTCGCAAAGTAGGCGCGTAGCACCGTAGCTTGCTACGTTTAACTATGAAATTAAATAAAAAAATCTGTAGATCTTAGATCTACGCTTTTTATAAGCAATGAAGTTTAATGAGTAGATATTTGTTGCAGGCGCTTTATTGCATGCCGGCCTGATGCCGCTAATACGCCGACCTAATGCGCCGCACATAAAACTTTTATCGTTCATTTACAGTAAGCCATTTGATGGTTTATGTTTCATTACTCGCATATTACCACTGCGCTTTGTGATAGTGGCGTAAACATATACAATTAGATATAGTATGATGATGCTTTGTTAGTGTTCGTGTGATCAGTGATATTATTTATACGGATGTCATCAACAACCAGCATGTGTCCTGTCCAATACGTGACCGGATTGGTGATGTATTGAATAAAATAAGACTCATATTCGACAGCCTACGTGCCTATATGTTTTGTATTTTTGTCAACACATCGCGGCTGGCCAATAGCGATATGAAATATTGTGGACATTTATCAAAAGTGACATTCTGAGGTTGTTTACTATCCGGACTACCAAAAAACAATTATTTATAAAAGTCATACTTTCATTTCATAGTTTTCTATTGTATAACCCCCGAATATAGCGTTTACAAGTTTGAAAACACACACACAAACACACGGATATTTAAACCCTCTATTAACATGCAGTCTCAGAGAATGGGGGGCTTTCCCAAAGTTCATTCGCTAGCAAGCGAATCTATAGCGAACGTCGAAAATGTATGAAACGGACATCGACGTTCAATATCTCACACGTGACAATCACATGATTTTATCGAATGTCAATATCAGATTCATGCATTTTTGTCGATTCTATCAGCGATATCGCCGATCGAAAAGTACTTCGGGTAGCCCCGCTTGTGTCTGCCTCTCGAACAAGAAAAATATTGATGCCGTATACTTATTTCGATATAAACGTCTTCTAGAGGTAATGTGACGGAATGTTTATAAGTATCATAGTTGCAGTGTATATGTAGTGTAACACCGCGCTGACATACGTGATGGATGTCTCCCGAGGCACGCTCGGCGAGACGCCGCCGGTGTGTACCCACATTTGACGTTTGTCACTGTCTCTCTTTACTTAATTCAAATATATTAACACTTCGTAAGGATATACTAAAGATAAAATAGTAGAAAATATAATTAATAGTCTGATAATGCTAAGGGGTTATTTTTTGTTTGGAAGTGGGGTTATTTTTATGTAAATTATTTCAGCTTTTGGGTTCAAAGATTTTAGTTATTCTACATTTAGAGTAAAAGGGCTGTGAGAGCATAGTTTTTTAACATAATTTTCGGTGTTGCCAGTAACGATTTACATATCAAAGCACAGTAGAGATTTAATTAGGTCACGCGTCTGCCTGTTGCGCCCTCGACACATTCGAGTCGCACCGCGAGCCTGCTACGCCTGCTCCGGATGTTTCATGGCCGTCATATTTTATTTATATAAAAAGAAAATTCTAGGATTTTACATCACATTTTCATTGAAATATTTGTTTATACGTACATCTAAATTATTGATATTTATTTGTTACCTTACATTTTAAATAATTTATTTTATAAAAGTATTCCAAAGAAGGGATAAAGACTTTAAATTATATTAACATAAAGTTTACTGCAATAAACAGAGAAATCATTGGAATATAAATATCAATAAAAGGGAGTTCCCTTAAAACTATTTATTTGAACATCACAACATATAAGCTTTAAAACTTACCTTACATAATATTTACGCATGCATAAATACAAATTGTATAACGCCTCAGTGAATAATAAGATACGCTTGTTAGCATTTTATGCTACACTTATTTCCACAAGGTTATGACATGCAACAGTGCTACGCCGTCTACGCCGCCTACGCGCGTCTACGATAATGGCAATCACGGTTTCAACTTCACGATATAACTTTAGTAACAATAAAATTTAATTAATTTTAGTGAATAAAAAACCAAAAATACTAGTATTTGTAGATTTAAGGTTACTAGACATTGATAATAATCCCTAAAATGCCTTAAATTTTATGTTTTTCGTTTATATACTACTATATTATTATTGTAACCCGGTAATGTCATCTAATTCGGGATATTAGTCAAACCAACTAGTACTACATTTACCTTGTGAAAATTATAAAATTAGCTTAGCAGTTAGTATTCATGTGTCGTACTTTGTTCTACGTATGGTTTAGGACGTTTGAGTTTCAAAAGCAAAAGTTATAATTGGCTATGCGGTCACTAGACGGCGAGTTTGCTGTTATTTTGAAGCTTAGATACAATTAATAATTAAGCTTATTGCGATAAAGGTTTTGCATTGGGTGTAGTCCTATTAGTCAAGAACTCGGCCAAAGAATATCCGTAACCTTGACCGACCTTACTGGTCTCTGAGGAAAGTTATTATAAAAAAGGGGACGTTTATCCCTCACAAGTCGGAAATCATTTTGCACTTCCATTAGATCGTTTCAATGGAAACGAAGATCTCTTAAGGCGAGATGCGTTAGACCTGACAGAGGTCATTTAGGCATCATTTGTAAGCGATTCACTAGAACTATTTAATACATGCTGTTGTTCGCGACTTCGTCCACGTGGAATAGAAAAATATAGTCTATGTTAATCGGAGATAATGACGCTTTCTAACGGGTAACATACTAAAATACAAATCTTTCGCCTTTATAATATTAGTGTAGATAAATTATTAATAAACAACGCTAATAATATATTTCACAATAAAAGCAATTTATAACAGTACAATAAATTCAATTATTAGTGTTATCAGAATTGTGTTTAACCTTTAATTTGATTCGGTCGCTGGACTCTGTAATATGGCATTTTCGTGTCGCGCCAACATACATTTAGATTTATATCTAAATAACAGTACCTAATCGGTGTTACCATTTTATGTGGTATTAAATTTATACCAGGAAATCAAGGTATATAATTCTCATGATCCAGTTAAGTAACCTACGTCATTTATTACATTTAACCTAACTAAGAATATAAAAAACCTTGCCTGGGGAAGCTTCAGATTCTTTATTACGTCAATTTCTAATGTACAAAAAGAAATTAGTCCTATATTTTTGTGTAATATGGTGAAGGTTTTTTACATTTCTGGTCTGACTGTAATCTCAATAATATAACATGTATGTCGAATAAAAGAAACATATAAAGGCGGCATTAATTCATTTTAAAATACGAGTAACAACATTTTCTTTTCAACGTGTTCATAATTTGGGACGAAAATTATTTTGAATTTCATAAATTGAATTCAAATTGGATAAACCACTGAAGGTGGGAGATATTGTAAATCAAATAATGATACCTTTGTCTGGAACCTCGCTTCGGATTCAAAGGTGAATTGATTTTGACTTCCAACAAATGCAAAGTAAGACGAATTACATTTTATTTCACTTTTAGTTGTTTCATTCCGCCATTTCTATTTATATATTTTTTAGATGTGATTAACTTGGAAAAATGAAAAAAACTAGAAAATGAATGAAAATAACGAGTACAGCTTTCAATATTTAAAATGATTAGTAAATAAAAACGGTTGCACTCACGTTAACGGCACATAACGGTACCGACTAGTTTACACCCAGTCGGAGGCTCTTCTTCTTTTATCCTTACGTAGTATAAAACAATAACGCTTTTTTTTAAGTTTGTCCGTATATATGCTTCAATCTTTAAAACTACGCAACGGATTTTGATGCGGTCTTTTTTGATAGATAGAGTGATTCATAAGGAAGATTTTCATGTAAAATACATTACACAAAATATAGTAGAGTAACACTGATAATTTTTAAGGTTTTTAATATGATGTCGTAAATTAACACATTTAGCGCGTACATTGCAAACGCTGCAGTATTTAATATCAGCATTATACCGATTTGCACCAGTGCGAATCCGGGGCGGGCGCTAGTTTACTAATAATAATGTCTCACGGAAATTTAAACAGTGAAACTCAAAATGATGGTAAAAACTAGACAGTTCACAGTATCATTAGTTCGATTGAAAACTGACGCAATTAACGATGGCCAGGTAACTAACTAACTAGGATGACCAGAAGTGGGCCTTGGCCTCCGACAAGAAATCTATGAAATGGCCGGGTAACATGTACGTAATAAAATACTTTATGAAGCATATGTTAACTGAAGCTTTCAAATCGATTTTAATCGGTATGAATACTTAGTTCAGGTATTATTACGTCACGGTCGGCGTGTGTCGCTATTGTTCAGTCCCTTTACAATACCGTGTAGGAAAACATTTCAAAGGTATTGTTCAATCGCCTTTTGTGAACAATGAACTATCTCTAGGTAATACCCGTTTTATTTCTACTTAAATATCTTCTTTTTCCAAGTTTATAACGTTTTATGATTTCGAACATCTATATTTTTTATTAAAATAAGTACAAAATTATTTAACTGAACATAGAATAGTTTTTTTTTATATTAAAAAGTGGGAAACGAGCAAGCGGCCACCTTGATTCACTGAAATAGCGAAGTGACCGCTGCCCATAGATATCTGCAATTGCAGATGCGTTGCCTACCCTTAATCTACAGAGGAGGAGACGCACATCAAGAGGATAATTCCCCTTCCTATACGTCCCCTCCCCTGTCAAATCGTCTTCCCCTTTCCATCATTTCCTTATAAGAAAAGGATAGAAAGGAAAAGATACAACAAAGTTAGAGCTAAGATTTACATTATCTAATCATAAAGACCTCTAAATTCATTGCTATAAGGTAATTGTCATTAGTTTCAATACTACTATTTCTTATTATGTTCTTAATAAGCCTTTATACACCTAAATCATAAAAGGTGACGTTATAATATAACATTGTAATTATGCGCAGTCCCCGACTCGCAGTTACAACTAATCTATGTTATTACATTCCACACGACTGAATTAAATCCTGAACGGTTTGAACAACGCAATTACATGATATAATTGTACGATATAGAGTTACTTCACTAATAAGGTTAAGTGATGTCCAACACAGATTCAATAAATGACTAGTTAGTGTTTCCAGTATTTTGATGTTACTGAAAAATACCTTTGATATAAAAAAGGGAAGGAGTCGGTGGCTCAGGGGTTTAGCTCTTGACTTGTAAACTGGAGGTCCCGAATTCGAATCCCGCTATGTACCATTGTGTTTTTAGATTTTCATATGTATATATTTACCCGACCCCTTTACAGTGAAGGAAAACATCATGATACAACCTGCTCATGTCAGCTAATAAACTCAAACATATGTGTGAAGGCACGCAAAATACGCGCTAGTCGTGGAGTTGCGGAAAATGGAGCCCATCATGGGTCGAAGTAATACTACTACTATTTTTACGGAAATTTGTTGGCACCGCATTCTCAGCGACGTCAAGCAGCGTCGAATCATCCGTTTAGGTAATTTAAAACGAAACAAATTGCCTGAAAATTAATAGTATTTTGGATTTAAACTAACTAATATGTAATAAGATAACTAAGTTTACTGTAAGCACATTGTTCCCTATTCAAACTTGGCCACCCAAAGTGAAATAGGTCGACGTAAAAGCCAATTAACAATACGGGAGCCGGTGAGTATTCGAAATTATGCGCGTAATCCAGAGTTAATGAAACTGAGGTGGCCTAGGTAAATATACCACTATCATGTTTGCTGACGTTGTTCACTGTTTCAAATAATAAATAATAAAACTACATAAGTATACTAATATATTCACAGAAAATTGTAGCTCCATAGCCAGAATCCGTGCAAAAATATACTTATACAGTCGAAACTGGATTAGTAAGAAACCTCTATAAGCGAGAGTGACAGTATGGTCCCGAGATACGATTTCCATGAGCGAGAAACATGTATTAGAGAGAAACTCTTTAAGAGAGACAAATACTGCGGTCCCTTGGACTCTCCAGATTCGACTGTATTTCCCAATAAATAAACAATTTCGGCAATAGCATGTGAAAATCACTTTACAAATAACAATGCCGCGTTGAAATAACATTTTTTTCACAAATTATCGCCGAGGTAAAAGCAAAATTGTCGATAGCGCACAGGAAATCTTTTTTCGGCCGAACAATCATTTTTCTATAACAACAAAAGCTTTTGACATCGGATTGAAGTGTGATATTTCGATTTTTTTTCAACCAATAGATTCTTAATTTAGAGTAAGTATGTTTATATCTTAGAATCTATTTCCAAACTAATATTGTTTAATTGCGATGTTGGTTCATAAATTCATAGAATTATGTTATAGCATAATAGTTGTTGCTCGTGACTTCGTCCGCGTGGAATTAAACAATATAGCCTATGTTACTTGGGGGTAATGTAGCTTTGAAATGATGAAAGATTTTTTCAAATAGGTCCAGTAGTTCTTGAGTTATTTCAATACATACAAAAATACAAAGTTTCTCTCTTTATAATATTTATAGTGTATAATAGAATGGGTTAAATCAGCTAGAACTATGAAAGATTATATAATATTATATCTTATTTTAAACGTTTGCTAAAAATATATTTAATGTGATTATTGTATTCTTGGAATCAAAATTTTCAACGTAATATGTATCACAATTGAGTTCCGAAGCCAGGGATGTTTGGTTGGAAACAATTGTTTACAACTCTCGATATCCAATCAACAGCCGTAGGCACCGTTGCCGCGAAATGGAATATTGCATTTGCAAATATATTCCATTACTAGGATTTGATTAAACTTCAGAGTAAATCGATACTGTTTGTAACATTGTAGATTCAGATAGTGTTATTTAGAAATAAACATACTTACAGTCGATAGTTTATCTCTAATCCGAGTTTCTCGCATAAGGAAGTAGATCTGCGGGCTTATAGAATGATTCTCGCTTATAGAGGTTTGTCTTCTTATCCAGGTCTCGCTTATTCAGTTTTGACTGTACATAGTTTATTATTTCACGAAATGTGACAAAAAGCCGAAAGCTTATGTATGTAATCAATATCAGTTTGACTTGACGTTTCCCAGCAATACCTGGATAACCCAGACCACAATACGACGGAACCATAAAAAGGCGAATTTAAAAGTAATGTGTATGGTAAGCGACACTGGGAGTATCTTCTACCGCAGCTGCTCACCGACCTGGACAGCGTCGTGCTGGAGCGTTTACTAAATAAGCCCAAGAATTGTAAATCTATTATTAAAACGGCGCTTTTAAATACTCGTACAATGTAAATACATTAAGATTCATAAACAAATTGATTGCAGGCGACTAGCGGTGCACTCAAACCCAGTAGGGTTTTTCGCACCAATTATTTATATTGTATGTTGTATTATATTTTTGTAATGTGAATAATAAACTAAAAAAAAAAATCACGTCTATTAATATTCCCGTATAGACAGGTGTTTGCTTGAAGTAGGGCGTTATAAAAATATCTCACAGAAATTGCAAAAAGTGAGGCTGTGGGTATCCGTTTAAATCGAATATCCTCTGCAGGTAAATGTCGGGCCGCTGATAAATCGACTCATCTGCCTTCCGCGCCCCCTCTCGCCCTTGCGCGTCACTTCGCCCACGCACTTCATTTACAACCATTAACCAAATTCAATACTCGTTTTACTGCTTGTTTCCAGCAATTTACTTATATACCCTTTTTTTTTGTTAAAATGGTAAGTGAAGAATTTTCGCAGCATAATGAACGATTTGAATTTCGTTATATAATTATGGAAAATCTTTAATTTTCAGTACGTAATAGTCAGTAATGGAAATCCACCTATATCGTTTAAAGGAATCTCTTCCTATCTCTGAAGGTTACGAAGGTTTATCTTTTTAATTATCTCAGTGCTTGAAAATCGGAGATCAGAAGTAAATAAAACGATTATTTTCACATTTCATTATATTTATTTTATAGTCACAACAAAAGAATATAAATAAATACATCGATCTACTCATTTTTAAAGCTAGGAACATATTACATAGACAAATATACACATATATCGTTACAATAATGCAATATACATATGCGTTCACATAGTAAAACATGTATTCAAATATTTTTCTAATCTACTGTTTATATAACTTTATCAGAGTAAAAGCATAAGATCGTGGTAGGATTTTTTTAATAGAAATTAAATAGGCAATTTATAAAAATAATTCATTAAAAACAGTAAAATATTTGGACAGTTTGAAATATAATAAATTATTAAAATATGTTTAGACCTGTACAATTTCCAAAATATTCACATTTAATTTATGTTTTTATTATTTTTTTATAGCCTAATTAAACCCCGACACAAAATTTGGTGTGGTCTTTGTGAAATGTGGTTTATAGCATTATGTTTGTAAGTGACATTGTAGTAAATACAAGACCGCTTTTTCTACGTATAATTTTTCAGGATTTTTTAATTCATATATTTAAAAATCAATTGGATATTTACATTTTTCTTTCTCTGTGTCGGGGATATTTTAAATTTAATTGACGTTTTAAGTGGTCAAGTTACATCATTTTGAAAAGATTTTTTGTGTCATTTTTTTGTTATAAATTGGAATCAAAACATCTTTAAGCTCCACGATATGATTGTTACATAGATATGGATTGTTCTTATTAACGGTGTTTTAACAGCTAAATATTCTGTAAACATTTAAAGCGGTTATAAGACACATTAAAAACATTTTGCTCTGAAAATAATTTAACAGGCTATAAAAAGAGTATTTTTACAAAAGCAAGTAAAAAACTTTTCTTCATTATATTTGGGCATTTAACGTTCCAGATTCTAATTTGTTTTTTGTATTCTCCTCGCTTTCACTGCGTTCAAAATATGTTGGAATATTTTATTACAAACATTTTCTTCTTTTTTATAATTAAAATATTGAGCACATTATTGATCAAATCTCAAAAGATTATACCGTCGTTGTTCACAGTGCATTTTAAAGTTTACCGTGGGTTTCCAGCGATTCATACAATAACAAATAGCTACTAAGATATGGTTATTTTTGCGTTCAAACTTTACCCAAACCGATACAACGTTCGAAGTAACATGTTACATTACACATATTTTAAATAGTAACCTACTTATTTTAAACATCGATATATTTTTTTATCAATAAGTACAATATATAAATGTGTATACACAGTGAATAACTTTCATATAATTATAAAAGCTTCATCTACAGACATCGAATAAAGTAACAATAAATATCAGTCATTAAAAAGTAATAGGATTAAAATTCTTATTAGAAAAGCAGCGGTACACAGGAAAAGGTGCTATGTCTATAGTATACAAGTACAGTAATTCAAAAAATAATAATAGCTTAGAAAACATAATAACTATATAGAGAAAAACCCTGATCTGTTTTAATAGAAAAAAACAATTTTCACAACCGTCTGCCCTGGTAAGGTCAAACGTAGACACGATCTAAATTGAATCAAAGTACTAGCTCGTATTACGTCATCAAGGTTGAGTCAACAAATTATCGTACGTAATACTTGTACACAATAATATCGAAGAGAAATCTGATGACGTCATAAGAAGGGTCATGCAAAAAATCAACAACACGCTGTAACTGCTGAAAATATTAGTATTAGTACAAAGTTCAAGGATATTATTTTTAATCTGTTTTCGTCTTAATCTTGTCTTTATGTCGTATTTTCGTCGAATTACTTTAAAGCTTTATTTTAAATGATAAACATTTTAATTTAGATATTCGAACCGTAAGTAATTTAGCTGTTGGGTGTTTTTACGTTTAGAATTTTTTGAGCAAACATTAATGGCAAAATAATGAGAGTAGGTCGTATTGAAGACGCTACGAAGTATATAGTAAGAAATATAAAAATAAAAGTTTACAACGAGTCTTAAAGTACTTGGTCGGGAGTTTCTAATAGAGACTAACATCTAAGGACATAAGCTCCGAAAGTGCACGCTATACACATATAAAAATTGTTTGAAATTTCTTTTTATACAAGTTTATCTCTCGAATAGAAGAATAACACAGTCTTGTAGTAATTTTTACAATAATACAAATGTTTCATAACATCATCAACGAACATCTAAGTTAATGAACGCATTTAAAGGATTATAATTTTAATAGATATTTTTTTTTATATTTCATATATTGTCGATATTAATATGGACGTTGTGCGTATACACAAACAAATGAAGTAGACAACTGAAATAGAATTAAGAAGAGAATAGATATTTACTGCTCAGCGAATCTTAATTTTTGTTTCTTTACGAAATCCATTGCCATTTTGTCCGTCGTACGTGACTCCAGGATTTGCAAAATTGGATGACCTGCAAAGATGTTATTTGTAAATGCCGGAGTTGTAAATGATTTTCACTTCGTATTCGTTAAAGGCATTCTTTTTGCTAAGCTCAATTTTCGTTACAACTTATTTAAATGACTTTAATGCGAAGGGTATAGCAATTAAAAATAAATTAGTATGCTAAAGATTAGTCTGGCTGGCCGTCTTACGTCTGCTAGTTCCGGGACGTGATAGACTTACCTCTGTCATGTAGCTGCATAAGCGGCAGTTCCACCGGGCGCAGGGGGTCGGGGGGCGCGTGGCTGTTGACACCGGGCACGCGTGACAACGGCACGAACGCCTCGCCCGCGAAATCGTCGGCGGTGAGCACGTCGCGGTCCCACACTGACAGCGCGAGCGTCGCCTGCGGGCACCGGCACGACTCCAGTGACACCGCGAACTCGAAACATTCGTCCCACACCGGGTTCAACGTTTTCTGTTTCAAATTACAATTGTTATTATCCCAATTACATTACAGCATGAGGTTAAATTTATTTTTTATTGTACTTTGGGTTTTATTTTATATCGTCAAATTACTGATTCTGATTTATTTCCTTAAGTAAACGTGCTTGATTAAACTTCCTGTAAAAGATTTATTTTTAAATAACATAAATACAAAGAGCAGACAAAACTCCTGAGACATTACATTGGTTGTAAAAACCTGACTAAATGTATTTTATACCAGTTATCACCATTGCAATAACAAAAAGTCGCACAACAACGTTTATAACAGTTCTGGAACGGAAATAAAATGCAAAGATATAACTAAAACAATATAAACTACGAAACAGATTTTAATAGTAGCGAAAACGCTAACAAAGTGCATTTACCTTTTGAACATTAGTGGTCTGTTCGTGAGCTTTGGGAAACAGTCGCTTGGGAAGTAGCTCGAGCACTACAAATGGGTCGCTCAATCCATTAGGGTCGAGGGGGATGACGTCACGCGCCGACAGCACTTCCACACACAGCGAGTCATGGTTGAAGTACACTCTATGTACAACAATGTTCACGTATTAACAATTTCATATAATAGAGAGGCGAATTAGTTTAGACAGTTCATATTAAATTCGAAAAACTTAAAACGTGTGAAAAAGCTTTTTTCCGAAGACTAACAAAGAGAAAGGAAATCTACTAACCTGACCAATATAGAGCCATATGGTGAGGGCATGGGGGTGCGTGCCTGATCGATGACGCGGTCCGCCAGCCACAGCTCCAACAACTCCTCGGTCTGCGCCTGGTGGAACTGCATGCGCTGCTCCAGCCGGGACCACTCGCCAGAGTGCACCTCCGACATCGGCAGACCTACCACACGAGGAAATTAAAAGCTGTCCTTCGGCTACGAAATTACAGTTTTAAAGTAAACTTCGGCAAAAGAAAAGTACAATTTCCTTACCTTTTCCTTCAGCATGGAAGAACTCAGCGAGCAAGTCAAGTGCCTCTCTCAGTCGATGATGGTAGACCCTTGGTTTTTCCGCGCCTCCCGCGTCCGCTTGAGCTGACACCTCTTTCAACACCGCGCTCCAACAACCGGCTAAAGCCCGTGTGAACGCACGCGGCAACAGCCACGTGTTCAACGAGGATAGATGCGTATCTAAGAACTCCAGTAAGGGAGTTATAGCCTGGTAGGACAAGAATGTAAAATGTAACTTAAGATTTCTATCTCCATCAAAGAATAATTTGGGGAGCTATATGTAGCGCCGTTTCATACCTTTCGAGTACACATGAATACTTATAACATGATACCTGTGGTGTAGGCAAGGTGTCCGGTGACCAAGCCAAATGGAAAACCGCCTTGCGCAGTGGTGGGCGTGCGCGCGCGGCCAGCGGCAAGGCGGCCCGGACAGAACGAGCGTCCAGGGTGCCCAAAGCGCCACGGACTAGTTGCCGCGCGTTGTCGTCATTTACGCTAAATGTTACAGTACAACCTCATAAAATAGAACAACTTAAAGAGTCGTGATAGTGGATTCTATCTAATATTGAGAGTTGGATCGAATAGCAGTAGCACATCGTAAACGACTCATTTATTGCTTTAAATCGGGAGAGGAGAACTACTTGCCACAGTTGTATTTTTCTAAATAGGTGAAACACCAAAGTCATATAAATTTTATAGTCGTTTAAAACTAAGACTTTGTTTCTCTAACGTCTTTTAAACTTCTCACTTGCTTTCTATCTTACTTTTATTATTAAACACAAAGAATAAAGTTTTGAAGTGTAAGAAAATTTCAACAACTCTTAAGATTTTATTAATAAAATTTCTTCCTTTGTAGGAAACTGTACTACTTATTACTTGATTTTATAGAGACGATCACTTCGCAGCTCAGAAAGCTCTTCAATTGCAAAACAGTACTGTCTAATATTTATAAAGTAGTTTAAATTATAGAGAGATAAGTAAACGTTTCTTCAAATCGACATTAAATATAACCGATCCAATAGCGTAACAATGTAACAATGCTAAAAACAAAATTCACAAAAGATAAATCTTTACAAGATAACAATGTTAACATAATCCGAAGCACATTTGTAACATAAATGGTTGTACAAATTGTTTCGCTTTGTATTTGTATAGCAAATGGTATTATCAATGCACTTACATGTGCTCATCGTCGTACTCGGCGAGCGAGCGCCGCACGTACTCCAAGTTGTTTACAATCGTACATATCTCCTCCGTTGTTTTATTTTGTCCTGAGATACAAACGGTATTTTTACTAAGTTTATTTAATACTAAGCTGTAATAAAAAGCCGAGCTTTGTAAAATAAAACAATTTCAGTTTTTCCTTCTGTAGTAAAATGCGACTAATAAGCTTTTTGAATTGTTGCAAGTCATCTTTTTCATCCACTAAAAACGCAGCAACTTGAGAGACGTAAATAATGAGAAAAGACGAAATAAGACAGAAAGTGGAAGTTCCAAATATTAAATAGAGAGCTACAATTTTCACGGATAATAGCTAAATATAAAAGCTCAAACACAATGGAAAAAGTGATAAATGGACTAGTACAAAACACAAGTAAAAGGTATCTGGCAATTTGGCAATAGCTAGTGCTATAGGTACTGACCGTGGTTCTCATAGTACCCCTGGTCGGCGAGCGCGCCGTGCACGAGGTCGGCGTAATGCAATGCAGTGGCACAGGCCGCCTCCAGCAGCCTGCCACCGCCACCCGCGCTCTCCTCCGCACCCCCGATGGCGCGCCACACCAGACGCATATGATATAAACTGACAACAAAACACATTGTTCTAGAATATCATAGAAATTGTCTCTTCGTTAGTTTAATTAAGCATCCGATTATTGTACAAATATAGGCCACGAATTAAAACGGATGTTGGAAATTTTCTCATCCCGCCGTTTCTATGGAAAGCGAAACCTTCAAATTGTTCTAATAAAAGGTTTTCTAGTTTTAAGTATTTACTTAAACAACAAATAGAAATAAACTCACCAAGCAGCAGTGTCGACTGATGAAGTGCTGTGCTTCACAATATGCTCTCCTTCCACTGGTCGATCTAATGTGCAATTTGGATCATTAAAAAAAAAACGTTTTTTTAAAATCAAAGAAAACTTATCACCTTTACCTTCATTTGCAGTCTAAAATGGCATTGGAACAGACCACCTAGTCTATTAATAAGTAAGTACCAGAACCCAACTTGATAAAAATAAAGTCGCTTGTATTTATTCGAACAGAATACGTGAATGTTTCATTGTGGGAGCGATTAAGAAGTCTTTGTCATCAGTATCGCACTAATTAATGGCCTCGTGCCGCACCGACTTAGATACAGATCAAACGCTCGCTGTGTCTTGCCGCGGACCTTTTATATCGCTCACTCTAAGCAATTAGGTAAACTAATTTGTCTACATAAAGATTGGGATTCGTTCTTTACGTTTTAAATTCTATCTAAACAAACTTGTTCATATTTCTTTGTGTAAGAGGTTTTTTTTAAAGTTACCTAATTCCACGGCAGCGCGCACTCTTTGTAACGCCATTGTCTTTGTCACCGCCAACCAACGGTCTATCAACGGCTCGAACCAACTATCAAACAAATTATTATAATGGATACACCTTACGTAAACATTGAAGCCTTCATCCATCATTTAAAAATATTAATGGATATAATTTCTAAATTAAAAAAAAAACATTTTGACGACTAAATTAAATATAATTACAAATAGGCTTCGAGTAATTGCGGCGGGGGGTCTGTGGCAGGGTGGGGCGCCGGCGCGGGCGCAGCGGCCGCGCACAACTCACGCACCGCCGCCAGCACCTCGAACGGCAACGTCTTCGCTGACACCACGCACTCTGGTACACCAAACACATAAGTTTATCATAGTGTAAAAGTAGGTACACGCCTTTTATTAGAGAGTTATAAGAACTGACAGATCGTGAAAACACACTGTAATCTAGTCATATAACAGACGTTATTGATAAAGAACACCAGTCCAGGGTCAGAGGAGTAACCTTTAAAAGAGTTCTTGAACTTAACATGAAATTAGGCAATCTTAGCTTTTAAGAGTAATGGAGCGTACATTAGAAACTAACCAGCAAAGTTGTCTTCTCAACACAAGCGGTGATAAGAGTGATTAAATTAAAAGAAATTGTGCTACAAAGTGTTAACCTCCATTTCCATGTTCATCGTATAGTTCCTCTTCCTCTACGCCGCACCAGCCCTCTGTTATCCAATGCTCTACGCACAGTCTGACATCTTCAGACACCTATATACAATTATCATTTGTTTTAATGTGGTTTCATATATAAAACAAATCGACCAGAACACAGAAATTCGTTATGTTAGATAATGGAAGTAGTAAAGTTTGATATTTTAAAGTACTTTAGATGCACTTTACGATATTAAAGATGGCAGTGTACTCAAGAAAATTATAGCAAAACTTTATAAAGGATCACCCTTTAGTTCATGTGATATTTTACAACGCTTATATTGAGTTGAGGAAACTTACCATTTTATCGATCTGCGTAAACACTACAGTAAAATACGGGACGTTATTGGTTCTGTAACAAATAGAAATTCTTTTATGTTCAGTCACGTAGACTGACATACAACAAACAATAGATTATAGTAGTAGACGATGTTAAAGAGACGACACAACTAAGTACAGACAACATTATCTTTCCATTAGTTCAAGCTTGAATATAATCTAATTTCCTTTTTAAATCAAGTTTCTTATTAATTAAAAAGAGCAATTTAATAAATTAAACAAAGATATTCACGGCGTTAGGATAGACTATTAACGTAACCTTATTCCGCGAAAAATATGTTGTTGAAAATACCAAAATTATTATTGCTATTAAATAGCAAGAAATCGAAAGTAACAGTAAAAACTTTTGAGTAATATAAATATTTTTACTTACTACATATAAATTGATTTGCAACAAATTCGGAAATGCAATAAACAATACGTACGTTTCAAACAGCGGATGGTAGTAGGTCAATCCTTGTTGCAAGTCTATCTGGACCAAGGTGATCAAGTTAACCAGATCCTCGCCTCGTTCAGATCTTGTATCCTGAGCGCAAAGAGCTTCGTACCACTCCGCGGTACCTTTACGAAGAGCGCCCACTATTTCACTTCTAGGATAGAAAGAAATTACAATTGGATATCTACAATTGAACCAGAAAATGTGGTTGCATTTCTTACTGCAGTATTCGAAGTTGTTTATTGGTTTAGATTCTTGGTGTAGATTTGGTACGAGAGTTATACACTAGGGGATTGATTAAGTGACTCTTAAATGACACTGAGTGTCACAGTAAGTGGTTTTCTTGAACCACTGTTCCAAGATTGATGGCGTATTAAGAAGGGTAAAGAATTTTGCGTGCGTAAATGAACACAGATGCTCATTTAAATGAATGCGAAAGGAGAGAAATTTATCAAGACTGTCCCAAATGTAAATTCCAACCTCGTCGAGTTACAAACGCGAGTAATTCGCTTTTTTATTTTCTCGACAACTGCTTTAATTAAATATAGACTGTTCTACTGTGCTGTAAAATACACAAATGTATTTGGAGCGCAATTGAAATTATATTGCTTTCCTTAATTGCTAATTCATATTCAGATTTTCAGTTATGTTAACATACTGTGTTGTAAAACGAAGGTACAAGAAAATACTTTATATCTATTTAAGTACTTTACCTTATTTCCTTATTGAACGGACAGCAACGCCAGAAAGCTTTCATTTGCGCCAGTTGATTGAGGCACCGCAACAGATATTCTAGCCTGCAAACAAGTGAATTTAGACAAAGTACTTAACTATGAAATTCTTTGTTGTCGCCATTCGAGTACAAATCTTACTGATTGAGGCTCATGTTATGCAGCACTGGGTACAAGTCCCGATGGAGGCGTAGCTGGTGCAGGCCGCGGTCAACGAACTCCCCGAAGCAGTCTGCGAGCCAGCGCTCCTCGTCACGTGAAACACCCACACCGGCGTCGCCACTGCCGCCCCCGGACAATGTTTCCTGAGCGCACCATGTCCTCTCCAACTCTGTTAGCAGCTTGTACATATACCTAAGGAATAAATAGCTTGGTACAATGGAAGCTAATTTGAATGCACCATTAAATAAGCTGAAGATAATATGGCAGCAGCTAGCTATAAAGCAAAGAAGATACACATTTAACGTTGCATACTTAGGATCCAATGGAGCTTCGCAATTAAGACGGCAGGCAGCCGCAAAGCGAGCGATCGCAGCTTGCAGCGTGCTCAGATCCCCTTGCACGGCGTGCTGGTGCAGCAGAGTCTGCGCTGCCCCGCATAACTCGCCCTCCCACGCCGCGCTCGCGCTACCTCCTGCCTCGCCCTCACTGCTGCACTCAGTCATCAGAATGTTCGCTGTTTCCACTTCATGCGCGAGCAGCACACCGAACAAACGTTCGTGTTGTCGTACCTTGGTACAAAGGTTTTTTGAGATCATTGACTCAGTTCCATATTACGATATTTTAAACCGTTCATGGCCTAAACCTACTCATACTAACCCAAATTATACTACGAGTACATCTCTAAATGCAGTGCATGAAATTATCTACAATAAATAATTTTACCTGCTGCCAATTATCATCGTCGTGCCGGCCAGCTTCGCGAGCTGAGAGCCAGAGGCGGAGTCTGATACGTCCCTGCACCGAAGAGCGCTGCGATCGCGCCTCCAGTTTGTACCACGCTTCCACGCCCGTTGATGGGATCTCTCGCAGTGGAATATTTACGCAACCTAATTGAGAAATAGTACATCATATAAAAAAAAAGTTTTAACGCATCTTAAAGAAAATTGGATAGCCAAAACTTGATAATCGTATCAACGAATGACCACGAGTACTAACCAAGGAAGTCATCCTGACTGCCCTGTCGTGCGCTCTGACAGACTTGCTTAAAGAATCGTCCAAGGCCGCGCACGCCGCGTACTTCATTGAGCCTGGATACCGCGTCCAGGACCGAACTCTCGTCGTCATGGTCCCATATGTCGAGGTGCAGCACATCCGAGGATATGTCATCAATGTCACTGCCGCACAGGTAGTTTAGAAATTAGGTAGCATTTCTGTTTTACTCTCAATGTTTGTAACACAATCTAACACAACATCGACATTTTCATGCAATTAGTGAAACATTTAGAACCTAATACATAATTTCACTTCAAAACAATAAATAGAAGACGCACAGAACTAATTTATAACACGTACAAATAACTCTAACAAAATTTTCCACTTATGTCTATGAAACTTTTTCGACAACACGAAGTTAACAAAGATTGAGTAAATACAATTATTTGTTATCCAATATTTTTGTACATGGATAAATCACAATAGTTTTGTAACTTTACAAGTAGTTATTAATAATAATAAATTCTTAGCTACATAATTAAAAACTAAAGAACTTGAAGAAAACAAAAGCACACAACATTCCAAAAAAAAACTAAATCACATAACCAAAAGAGTAGCAGAAGACGACAAAGATATGTAAAATGTGCGTGTAGTCTTACAATTTAAAAGTCTCATTCCATTTGGGCGATAATGTGTGAGGTCTAACACTAGTGGCGCGGATGTATCGAGCGGGCAGGCGGCCGAGGCTGTCGCGCTGCTGCCGGCCATCGCGCCGTTTGAAACTCAGCCGGAAGCCGTGCTTGCGGCCCTCGTCCTCCGACGCCCGAGGCGACGCCGGCAACGACGCCGGTTGGATTCCGAGCATGCAATACGGATCGCTAAATCCTAAAAACACTACTCCTTAAGCATCGCCAAGTATCGCTACTGAGGAAGAATTATCCATTCTTAATGCTCCAATTTACCTTTCAATGTTCACTCTTATTGATAGACTACATAATTTTTGATTTCTGTAATTGATCAATTAGTTCGCATTCCAAACAAATAAAAAGTACATTTTCCAATTAATCAAAAGTATCACATGCTTATTGTGTACTAGACAGTAAGTATACCAAATTCTTTGAAGTATTGTAATCAATGTGGTTATAGTTAGTTTGCATGATAAAAAATACTTTTCATCCAAAAAGCGTTTACATTCCTTATTCAAAAATTCCTTCCGACATTATTCATATCATAGATATAAATGTGTTCTTCTAGCTTCTACCAAATTACTATTATTTCAAAACATGATTGATGTGTATTTGCATGATTGTGATTAAATATCTCAAACTAATATAAACTAGTTTCAAACCATCAACTTTATAATCTACCTATCTTATCGAAATCAAAGCTACTTCTTTAGAAGGAATAGTAGTTACTTCTAGATTACTCGTAACTTTATCTACTTGGTTGACATTTTACGTACCGTTAGCGTCTTTAGCTTCAAGGCCATCTGCTTCGATGACAGCACATCCAAGTACGACAGTGGGCGGTCTTTCGCTGCCAGCCGCACGGAGAGCTCTAGCGTGGATGTCTGCTGGCACTCTGAATGCACGCCGAGCGTACTCGATCACTTCTTCCTTGTACGCAGCGAACTGACCGTCCGGTGCTGGAGCCCCTACTGCATTCTCAATGCAATACAACACCTAGTGTATCAAACGATTGTAAATTAGTAAGAAAGTAACCATTTCATCTGTGTGGTATTAATAAATGAAATTTAGGGAATCCATAGTTTCTAAAATTACTAGAAATAAGTGAGTTTATAAAATTGTATGACAGAAAACAGGAACATTACGCACTCGCTAACTTGCTATAAAAGTTCACGATAAGAAATATGCGAGGGAAGTTGCGTGTTTGATTTCAATTAAGTATATCTAGTCCGTTATTATCTGTGGTAACAAAAAGGCTGACTTATTAAAGGAAGAGTATAGTGGTGCGCAATGGAAATCGTGTTTTTGTCAATCCGAATTTCTTTTACGTATAAAACTTAACACTTTTTATTGCATAAAAAATACACGGATATTAAATGAGCCAGATAAAAAATAAGAAGGTGACAATTGACAGAAAGACGAGTTGTTCCGACTATACTAATCTATAACTATTTTAGAAGTAATTTATGATAAAGATTAAAATACCAAAAAATAAAATCTGACTCAAATCCGTATATAGGTGGAAAGGCCGATCCAACAATACTAGCCTACGGTTAAAAAGAAGAACTAATGATAGCCTGGAGGGAAGGAGTTTACCTCAGTATACAGATGTTCATGCTCTTTATGCGAGAGCTGCGCGGACACACTGGGTAATCCGAGGTCGTGGGGCGCCGGCGGCGGGCGCTCCGCACGTGCCTCAGCCAGGCGCAGTGCTGCTAGACGACGGTTCTCTTGTCGCCAGGATAGAGCCGTGAAGCTCTCGAAATATGATCCGTCTGTATCTTGAACCCTATATTGAACTTAGTTCGTAAGGAAATGTTTATGTTGAAAAGTGAAGGGCTGATATACAAACGAAAATTAGATGTACAAATGATATGTATGATGAACAGCCCGTGATTAGTATTGAAAATTATTTATTGGATGCTCTTCTAAGCCGATCGGATAATTCTGTAGTTTCATATTATACAATGTACATTTATAACACGTTTATATCAAAATGATTATTGTGATTAATGTCATATTTTCGTATAACGACATCATAAAGGACTAAATTGTTTGAATAACTAGGTGTACATTAACTACACGCGCGGAGGCCGCGGCGCTCCGAGCGAATAAAGAGAAAGTAATTAGTTGTCGGAAGCTCACATCACACGCGAATCACAATTTCGATTTGACGAAGACACAATATAATGTTAAAGGAAGATATTAAATGCTACGAGGAATTTACGTTAAATATCGAACCATAAGCTATCAATCAAAATATTCTCAGCGTAGGATGTGGATTATAAATATTATCTTTTTAGTTTATTTTATGAATTCAGTAGCAATAATATTTAAAGCGACCTAAGCTTTTTTCCTCCAAATTAATTAGAGACTTGCATAAAATTGATTACTATAACAAATTTCTTGTCAATAAAAATTGCACACTTCAAGCAGTGTAGTATTTTTACCTCAGGAACTAGTAGGAAACTGAATTAGCAATGCAAAACTAGATAGCAATCGAGGCACCGGATCTTTGTGAAGGCCCGACTCCTACGCGGCGATGGAATTACTTTAGCGGCCTTTTATACTTATTCCGACTCGCTCAATTTAAAGGTGAAATTCAGATTCTTTTTGATTTTTCGCGTCACAACTTCTCGACATTAAAGTAGACTTTTAAGATAATAAAAAATATTATAATGATAAAATCTCAGGTTCTATTTTAATGAATAGAGAAAAGAAAGTCTCTATTTATGTACAATTCAATCGTCTTCTATTACGCATAGGTAAAACATGTTCTAATTAGGCGCTGAACATTCAATCACATATAAGAGGAGTTATCACAGCATACAAATATTTCTCTGAATATTGTTACCCATACGTAGTAAATTATAACAAAGTTTTGCTACGAAACGGGTAGTTTGAATCTATTCTACTGCCGTTCAGAAAGTTCTCGCTTATTCGGGCTTCCCTTTATTTGCACCTGTCCTATGGATTGTCGAGGCCGCAAACTATCACACGACCCGTCGTCGGCTATGACTCAACAACTTATGTAAATTTCTATTCATCATTTACCTCGAGTTTCACATCATATTGAAAGCATTTCAGAAACAAGTGTCAAGGTATGATAAGCATTTAAAATATGAGTTACTTTATGAATACTTCGTGAAAGCATGTCAAGGTATTGTAGCTTTATTTTGGTTAATAGTTGATGGAAAAGCTTTTTGTTGATGAAAGAATTTTGTAAATTTTAAAATATCCGTTTCGAAACATAAAATTTAAAGGGTTCTCTAATACGTTTTGTACTTGTATCTCTTAATAAATTGAATCATCACCGCACAATATAGGTCAGACAGAGACAATATGCTCTACGTCTGTAAGTCACACCTGCCATTTTTATGAGCGGCCATTACCGAAATTACCACTTGCCACTCGTTACAGGACATTATGGTGTCCGAAGTAAAAGCATTGCACTATCATTTTTATTGCGTCATTTAGGTAATAATCAACCCCATCGTACTAAAAGTTATCAACAAATTATAGTGCATATCGCAATCAATATTTTAGTTGATAATTTTTTTAAGAAATATTTTAGTTGTTAATACAATATTTAAAACGCTAACGACAAATTATTTTTAAAATAGATAGGCACGGTAAAGTTTTGGAACATTAAAAAAGTTATAGGAAAACGTAGTCACTATCTACGAAATATCTTACATACCTACAACCTATCGCCTGTGTATTCGTTTAACACTTACCCGGAGTTTACAGAGTTATCCACTTCAGGCCAGGAGAGACGTCGCTTACAAAAGGCCATGGTCGGCTTCTCAGGCGGCTGCTGCCGGGGCGCACGCAGCGAGCCCCCGCGGCGCGGCGGCGCGAGCGGCGCCAGGCAGTCCAGCGTGCGTCGTCGAGCGCCCAGAGCCGACACGCCTTCGGTTGGCACCACTCGCGGGAAACCTATATTTACATATTCTCTAATTTGTGTTATATTATGGTGGCACAGTGACTCGCTTCTCGGCCATTTAAAATTACGTGTAAGTAATTCCATCTTAAAAATAACAAATGTATCAAAACTGATGTCTCTCGGTATGTAAATGTTTTATTTAATGTAATAAACGCCCAGCATTAGCTTGAACTATCATGTGAAGAATAACATTACACTAAATTACAAATTCAAGCTATCGCACGAGCTACTGATATCAAAGTAGGTGTCATGTTATCGTCCACGTGTAGTTCCTTACCTCGCATCGTAGCGGTGGATGGTTGCGGCTTCTGCTGTGTGTCCTCAGAGCGGTGGCGCGGCGGCGGCGCGCGGCGCGGTGACAGCGCGAGTCCGGCCACGCTGTCGGCCATGCCGGCCACATACTGACCGATTGATGACAGGAAACTCATGTCCACGTTTACACCACACTCATTTGTCACAAAACTAACACGAAACACGCACTCTGCTAGTGTCAACTAGACGCGCACATAGCGCGATCAGTTTATTGGACAAATGTTCGAAAATCTGCAAAAAAATAAACATCAAATTATAATGGTACGTAATACTTTTCTATATTAGACTAGATTTTTAACTTCAGTGTATTTTAAAATTGCCGTCAAGCTTTTAATATATCAAGACATATTACAAACTGACGAAGCTTACAGTGACTTATAAATCAACATATAAATGTTTCAGAATATTCGTCTTTATCCATATAAATAAGATCCATAATAACCTCTTTGTTGGAAGTCGGTTAAAAATTGATTATATTTCGTCTGACCCACGGTTTATGAAATGTATCGTTTCAAGTAAATTGAGCAATTTAGGTAAATAGCAAAGGCAGGGCATGCTATCCTATGCTATTCCTCGTAAGCACGATATTCTACTTGATTAAAAAAATAGAGTCGTTTAATTTCGTTCTATTATTTCAGTGGCACGAGCTCAGTTCCGAGGGATAAGTTTATCTATTAGCCTGCTGATTCAAGTTCTCCGCAGCTCGGAACACTGAACTAACTTTGACTTTGTAGACAGCATTCCTTTTTAGTTTCCAACTTAACTTTAAATTCATGTAATGCAGAAAATATTTCCTTCCAATCTTGTTTCTTAGTGAGTTAACCCAACTTGACATTCAACATTAGATTTTTTAAATAAACCTTTGAGAAATTTCAACACCTATATAATGCCAATTGTCTAACAAAATGTCTCAAAACATTTAGATTTAGGCAATTGTGATATACTTAGGTACGTAGCACCTGTAGAACGTTCGTAGAATCTACGTAATTTTAAATTCGTTATATTGAAACTCAAATCAATGAATCTTGGACTAATTGACAATTAATTCTCAAACTCGTATTATTCGATCATGTTTAGGAAAAGGAACTGCTAAAGAGATGAATAGGTATTATTTTTAAACTGTTCGAAACTTAAATAATCTCTAAAAAATTTAAAAATTTAAAAATTGAAAATAAAATTACGCAAACGCTTTTTGCGCTAATGGGCAAAATGGAACAAACACAGCATTTTGATAAATTCCATTGAAAGATAAAAAGGTGATGCGCATGAATAATTTATCAGGGTTATGTATATTTTTGGAAGGGAAAACCGGGTTTTATTATTCAAACAACTCTTATATGAGCAGATCTTTTTTATTGTACAATTGATCGCATTGAAAAAAACTCGTTTCCTTTTTGATTGCTCTCTTTCTTTATATAGATAACACTTACGGCCCAGGTTTGATTGCAGAAGTATTTATTTACTTTAGGAGCTATTCGAAACTATACCTACCGCTTGCTTTATAAAATTATCAAAATTAAACAAGGCGACACAATAATTTCGTATGAATACGGCACTATCACTTCAGTTATTTGAATAGTTCAATAAATAATTGAATATTTTTCTCACGTGGTTCGAAAATTCGCCGTAAAATTGTTCACATTGCTTTTAACTGATAGTTAATAAGACTTACTAAACATAGTTAATAAGGGTATCAACAGAAACCGCGGTATACTCCCGGGGTCACTTAAGCCTTGTTACTTTATTATGAGACGGGTTCATAAGTGGACCGTCTCAGGGTAATTTGATAATATTATCAAAGTACCGCACGGATCTGAGATTCCTCAGGGAATCATCAAGGATAGTGCTGAAAAGAGGCTTAGGTTTATATCACAGAATCAAATACATAAATGAGGTATAGAGCGGACGTTCCAAACATGTTTCTCGCAGAGAAAACATAAAAAAATAATACTTTACTTTCACTTCAGCAAGTTAAAGTAAAGTATCATTTTGATTATTAAACTGAGTTTGATATAAAGTGGTAACAAGTCGAGGATTACAGTTTTAGTTGTACATTTCTATCTTTAGAAATGTTGAACATCTTTGGTCTGTAGTACCTCTAGGCTTCGTCAAAACCTACGTGTAAACATCTTCATAATCTTTATCATAATTACGCTTGTAATGGTATAAACAAATGACAGATACGATCAGTCGGAAAACATAATTATCTATCTAATTGTGCATGTTTGTCAATTAGCTAACATAAAATGATTGATTTGCCTAATAAATAACAATTACGATGACAAAGCTCCTAGTCGACGCCTTACTAAGTGCTTCAATTTCTTACATCCTTCAAAATAATAACTGGCGCGAATAAAAATTCAATATTTTAAATACACTCAACAATCTCTAGAGAACGAAAAATTTGACGTGTTTTAGAATAGAAAATAAATAGAAATAAATAACTCAGTAGTAAAAGTCAATGATACCAGACAGACATGAAATATTTACATTAAGAATATTAAAGAAGGACCGAAGAGGTATAATATAGTATAGTTTAACTCATGTTGGCGCATCACGCTTTGCATGTGTGGACCTGCTTTCTCTTTGTAACTTCATGATAATTATTCGTGTGCACCAACAATAACGTATGTTCCTACAGACAAGTACATCATAACATTAAAGCTGCACTCGCACGGTCTGGCGAACTTTATAAGCTTTCATTACGTTGCGCCCGGCTTGTGAATTTTCACGAAGTGCTTTAGCTCGAACAAGGCCAGTATATTACAATGTAAAATATGTTCAGAAGATTTGTGAAGTTCATATTCTAAAATGCTTTTCTCTAAAACTATTCTGACATTTTTGTCCTGGAAAACCTAATGTAATTGTAATACTTCGTAGGATCTAGTGATATTGTAAAGGGATCAACCCGGTTTGATATGCGAGTAAGATAATTTCCACCTTTTTAGACTATCAGACTTTAGAACGAAAAAAGATGGTAACTTGCTAAAGGTCACAGTTCACGTTTTTGTGACATTTTAAAACCCAAAGTGTGATCCCACGTGATCCAAGGTTGCTCGCAAAATCCTTGGAGTACATATTATGAAAGCCACATCAAAGATTCGGATGCGACATACATGTCTCAAATACGAAGGAATTGATGTCTGAACATCCGATGAACCGAGTGTAAAAAATGTTATCTAAGCGATAAAATTTTTGAAAGCTTAAGCCATCAATTAAAATCGGATTACGATAATTTCGGCGAGTTTGAAACAGGGATTTTCTATTTCAGAGTGTAGTGCCTTCTTAAAACCGTAGCTGCCTCTTTATTTGCAATCGGACCTGCCTTTTACAAAGTTACTGGCTAATCCAAAATAAAGTTCTCCTGTAGAAGTTTTCAACAGATGTTCTCGCTTTAAATTCAATCGCGTCTCAAGACGTAATTCCGTGCTCTAGAGTATCGCATTTTTGCAGTTACCTTGTACATACTCTGGTGGATATCCTTTAAGGTAGAGAATTTTTGTACTTTATGTGACAGACTAATAAAACTGCATTTCACAGACGTAATATAGAGCTGTTCCAGTATCAGAAATGTAGTACATAACTCCCTTAGTAAACAATATATAACTCTGTGTACCACGGTAAATCTTTAATTTGCATTCTGATTTTAATTCAAACAGCGCGGCGTGTATCCGTAGACCTCTGCTAGTATCTCTCTATGTATAAATTATGTAAAGTACACGACCCGCAATGAAAATAAGGTAACCCACCGTAAAGAAAATTTTCCTGCGTAGAGTCACCTCGATATTACCTCCTTTTGCGTATAAAAGTTGTTTAAGTATGTCAACAGTCTTCTTATTGAGAGGCGAAATTAAATGAGGTATCAATATATCGGAAAATAAATCACATTTTACGAGCTTTCTTATGAATACAAAATCAATGTATTAAGTTTAAGAAAATACAGATCTTTTAATAAGTCATTATAATGTTTTATGTAACAATCGTCCCATTATAACTCCGTCCCGTCCTCATTGTACGGTACAGATTTGCGAAAGACTACAATGAAACCCGACAAGATACAAATAAATAAGTTACGTAAAAACAAACAAAAAAAATAAAAACACAAAAATACTGTATTTTGATTTCACCAACATTCCTCTCCTTCAGAAGTGGAATATTTTGATATAACAAAAATATTGTACAAAAACACACGTATTATTTCAACATTAAACATGATTATATTGATCACAATACTGTACCTGAATTTTTATTTACATATCAGATAATAAAAATATTACAAAACATTTTTACTCTACAATATTGTTTAAATATAATGTTTCAAACTTACCTATTCGTCAGTACGATGCAACAAGATCACGGAGTCTTTACACTAAAACAGTAGAAGTCAATATTTAGAATTTATTTCACATTAAAAGGGCGGTTTGATAACCGAGGTGGACGACGCGAGCGTTATCACTGAGTGTCGAGCACGCAGGAGGGCGGGCGGCGCCGAGGGCGGCTGGGCGGCGACTGACTCCCCGCTGCCTCGCCTGCGTACAGCCTCGCCCGGATGTGCTTCCTGTTGATCATTGCGACAGGTGATCCTGACCCACACTTTTATACCACGCTTAAGTCCATTAACAACATTCACCATTACTTCTAACAGTACGGCTTCATTAGACCGAGTTCGCGATAAAAACGGAGATTGTGCTTTTTAAGTCAGTATTTATCGCGAACTCGGTCCAATGAACCTATAGGGCAATTTAGTCATATTGCACTCAAAAACGTTAGGCAAGGCAAGAGATTCTCTTCGTATTTTATGCTGAGAAATCTAAACTAAGCAACTGATTAAGTAACCATTATTCTAAGTGCGATCGTAAAATATATTAAATCCTTTTTTCGAAACATTTACGTTTCATAGAATAAGAGGAAAATAAACAGTGACGCAGCGAACTTAAGTGATCTCCGCTGCCTTTGTTTCTCGACCTTT
>QDHC01001291.1:465470-479856 GCA_013186455.1 Papilio dardanus tibullus
CGGGTTCGTAAGTGGCAACTTTAGCTTGTAACTTAATTACTTTTCTTCAAACTTTCACCCTATTAGTTATTCTGAAATGAGTGGCCATTCGAGTGATTACTTAACATTTACAAACCTCCTAATCGGTTAGACGTAGACGAAGATTGTATCATACATTATTTTAACATCAATGTACACTCGCGAACCTTATCCTTATCCTTACATAGTATAAAACAATAACGCTTTTTTATGTTTGTCCCTATATATGCTTGAATCTTTAAAACTACGCAACGGATTTTGATGCGGTTTTTTTTAATAAATAGAGTGATTCATAAGAAACGTTTTTTATGTATAATACTTTCACAATATAATAGAGTAACACCGATCATTTACAGGTTTTTAATATGATGTCGTAAATGAATACATTTTTAGCGCTTTAAATTATTATTTAGTATCAGCATTATACCGATTTGCACCCGTGCGAAGCCGGGGCGGGTCGCTAGTAATAATTATAACACTCGTTAACTACGTAATTAAAAAGACTTCTGAAAAAAATACAACAAAAATTCTAGTACTTAAATGTTGGCTGTTGATAGCTGCAATCACTTAACTTTCGTTTCCTCCGTTTTCCATTAAAAAATTAATCATTCAAATACATTCGCAAATCTATTTTGCTACGAATTCCATCATCCAATTAAATTGAAAATCCAATTTGAAAAAATGAAATAAGCCGTCATGTACAGGAATCCAATAAATTAAACCCTGAGGCTATCCAAGTTTTCGTGTTAATTGAAGTGTTGGCAATGATAAATGAAGTTTTGGTGAACATTTTCAATAAGTAGTTTGTACTTTAATAAATTCACACTGTTATCACAAATGGACGCAGCAAACAAGGAGACCATTAAATCATGATAATAAGGTCAATATCTTTTTTACTGCTCGTAAATAAACTAATTATAAATAAAATTATATCCAGTGATGTAATATCAGAAGATTCATAGCTCGTTAACACTTTCGTGAAACCCCAAAGGTTAGAAAGATTAATTGAAATGAGTCCATTAGAGTGACCATTACTGTTATACAATCCCTTGTTTTCCATAATGGAGCGTTTTGTTTGCACTATGTAAACAATAATTTAGCCAGCTAATGGAAGACCGACCAAAAAAATTACGAACTCCATCTCTAAGGCTTCATTAGACCAATGTCACGCAAAAAACGGCCTTACGCCGAAGCATGTTTTTTGCGCGAACTCGGTCTAATGAAGCCGTAAGATAATGATAAAATTTTAATTATGCGTCAATATTAAATAATTTCCATTAAACTCCTACAAAAATAGAGTTCTAAATATATTTACCCAAACATAAATATATAGTTGAAGTGAAACTCTCCTCGGTAGTTGTAGCAAAGTTAGGTAAGGAACTACTTTTAAAAGAAAAGTTTTCACTTTAATTCCCTGATTTCTTTCTTGGGAAATCGAGATATGTTTGCGAGAAAATATTCGCTCCCTAACAATGATCTTTTAAGCCCCCTGGCGACTGTAGCCATTATAAGTTCGGACCCATTCGGGACCAAAGGATCCGTTAAATTTATTGAGACTTTTTTCAGCTTGAGGTCAACAGCATCTAAAAATATACCTTTTTTCATTGCTCTTTATATTATTTTTTATTTAAAATTATTAATTCCTTACTGTCATTTACTTTAAGTTAGATGCTTTAGGTTTTTAGGAATCGTGTTTATTTATTTTGATATTAGAAAACATACGTTTGAATATTATTTATAGGATATTCTGAAATCTAAAGCTTTTACCTCACTCTTACTTAAATCTTAATGCGTAGAAACTATCGAATAAAAACATTTGATGTTCTCGTAAACAGCCTTTTAACAAAAACACTTACCTTAAAAGAAAATCTGTAAACGTTCGGAAACACATATTTCAATAAATGTACTAAAAAATATTGTAAAGAAAAAAGCTTTTTACTCTCGCATGTTTTCAAACCAATTAAAGGTTAATCGCAAAAGCTTATTCCATTGATTTTAGTTAAGTACAAAGTATGACATAATTTCAGTATTGAGTTCGAAAAAAACTGCAGTTTTGTATTAAAATGAACCCGGTCACTACACGCAGTACAAAATTACCGCCCAGTAATATAACTAGTAATATGACAAGATAACAATAACAATTGGAATTTCTAACAACATCGATCAAGCGGATATCATGATAAGATAGCGAAGGGCAATATATACAGCTGATTGCTTTAGGCATAAACCTATGTTATTATGTTATTTGTTTATTCCCCGAACCCGTTTTGTACAGAACTGTTAGGATCAACAGTCGGAAATGTGGCAAAAGAAGCCCTTACCCAACCGAATGAAATTATACATAAGAAAAGAAGCATTCAATGCATGCAGTATTGATTTACAAATAAGTGACCTGATCCACTTAAAGGGAATAGGAACATCTGTTACGATACTTTACAACTTGTCCCTCGCTGACCTTTTTATTTCTAGTTTTTTGTGGCAGCTTGTATCTTGTCCTTTGGCCAATTCCTTATTAACTTTTGTACAAAATACAATAACAACTTCTACAATATATACAATATTTTGTTAAAAAATGGACCGAGTAGATTCAATGTTTAATTTATCTGATATCCGCCGTAATTTCCAAGAGCATACGAAGCTGGAATTCCTGGTATACCATTTATTCGTTAATAATTTGTTCTATAATTAAGTTTTATTTTCAGTAAATACAATTACTCGAGAATCCATTTCCAATCAAAGGTGAAACGAGACCACGATCACGGCGCAATATAGTTTTCGAATTGTAGAAATTGGATTGAACGCAAAGTAAACTGCAAAGGTAAATACATTCGGAAACCGGGAGCGCAGAAGCTGGCTGTATTCGAATCCAAATAAATCAAAGGACGCGGCGGCTGTGTGCTGATGTATTTGCGATAACTGCTCGTTTCGATATTGAACTTCGTGTTTACCGCACTACTGTGACGAATCTCATGTTTGAACACAACTTTTATTGAACTTCAGCCCTCTAGCAATCGTTTGTGGTCGGGTTCTCCTTCCCTGTTATGTTCCAAACGCTTTTTTTTATTTATCGTATTACACTTCTGGCTGACTTTGACTCTGTCCTAATCATCCTCTTAGGGTAGGCTCCGAGTCCCTCAGTGGGGACGTATAGTGAGCTGGTGATGATACTTCTAGCAAATGGTACGTCGACTATCTGCCACAGTCTCTTAGTATAAATATTGTGTTTAATTAAATCCCTTTATTCAAACAAATTCAACTCAAGACTTGAAATTAATCATTTTGAGGGTCTACGGTAAAAAAGGGTGTACTGCAAAGGGTGCTCAAGCGATTAGGTCACCTTTTCTGTGAAATTATGAAATTCAAGAATGTAGCGCTGTGATACAAGAAAATATTTGAAATATTTAAGGACCTGTCCTTTATAACATTGTAAGGAATTTACGTAATTAAAACGCTCAACATAATATTAAAATTGTTAAGATTTTTTTACACATTATATTATCCTACAAAATCAAATGTGTAATACCAAGCCTGATATATTTGAATAGAGATCTAATTTACTATTCAATTTGTACAATAAAACTATTTATTTCAATACACTGTAAGACATAGATCTTCCTAATAAATCCGTACTACGTCAAGTTTTGCTATTTTGTCTAACAGTTCTACGAGCAATGGAGACCAACACAGGTCCACCACCAACCTTAACCATTTTATATACATCTGTATAACATTAAGATTATTGAATCATTTGTAAAGCACAAAAACAGTTGAAATAATAATAACTTTAAATGTCATATAAAATAATAGCTGTTTCTGACTTTTATGTTACTTACTGAAAAGAAAGATATAAAAATAAGCTTTCAATCAACAAAGTTATTTTTCCAATTACAATAAACTTAGAAAGTTATTTCAATTATCGTTAACTAAATTAATAGCTTTTCGTCTACTGAGTTTACAAGAAGAGTCTTAAAAAATAACCTACAAATAATTTCATACACAAGTAAGTAGGTACAGTTCAAATACGTGCAGTTTACATGGCGTTTTTTCATCAAGGATCGCCTAGTTGTTCCTATAAGAGGTTTAATTGCATCGATGTTTTTTTTTCTAAAGCATACCTTACAGAGTACGGATTCCAGTTTCGAAACCATCCAGGCACGTTAAATTTAATTTCTAACATTAAATTATGTAAATAAAAGCTTGGAAAAAAATACTCGCTACTTGCGGAGTTGAGAAGACCGTAGCCCCTAATACTAATTAAACGGTTAGTTATATCATAGATATTGTTTGCGAATACAACCGCGCGGAATTAAATAATACAGTTATGTTACTCGGGGATAATCTGGCTTTCTAACGGTGAAAGAATTTTTGAAATTGGCCCTGTACTTTTTGAGTTATTTCTTTCTTTATTTTATTTTAATTAGTATACAGTATACATTATCGCTAAATTGTATTCTCATCGTTGCAGTAAGTCCCGTTATAACATTGTGTACGTTTATAATCCTTTGTGTAGAGCCTTACACATGTGCAATATTGGTTATCTTAACTACAGTGTAATTTATGAACGGATTATATTATACTAATTACTGCAAGAGGATTAGCGTGCGATTAGAGAAACAATCGTTATAACTTAAGTTCAGATTATTGCACTATTTACCACTAATTACTAATATCATTTGCTTTTGCCGACTGGCAAACAGATCTAGAAAAATTTAACAAATAGTAAATTCTAGAATAAAGCTTCAGCGGTCCTATAATGTAGAATTTAATCACTTTGTAAATTATAATAATAAAGGCTATTTTATGTAATTAATTATTTATTTATTAATATAATTAATCCGTTTTAGTACATTATTTAATGAAAATAGTTAGTGTTCGTCACATGGCATTCCGTGACCCTCTTATTTCTGTGCCTACGAACTTTTTTGATTGCTTTTTGTGCTTTTTGTTCTATTGTACTATTGGTTCCTATTTTGTTTCCATTTTTTTAAATATGTTATGTGTGACATAAAGCAAAAATATGGAAAGGAAACTAATATTTAGTGTGTTAAAATATATTTCATTATTTTATGTTAGCTATAAGTGGGTCTATTCCATTCCATTATACCAACAAGGCAAACAAACCAACATACACATTTGCACAACATATGAAGCCACATGAATACTCTGTCATAAGACAATACGACCGCGAAACCAACATCTATATACTTAGTAGAAACCTAATAATGCTTTATTAGAGACCAGTTCATCTAAACTTCAGCTAAGTAACACAGTACCAAATATTATTCAAACTTGTACTTAAGCCTTAAACGCACTAGGATAGTATTTAGTCGAGTAGTAATTTAGTAACTAAACGCGTCCGAACAGCAACATTTTGGTAGAGTAGTTTAGTTTCTCTGTTCGGATACTTACTACTTGCTACTCGACTAAATTACTATCCTAGTGCGAACAAGGCTTTAGTTTATTTAGTCACTAGCTTTTTTCCGCGACTTTGCCTACGCGGAATAAAAAAATACCAGCACTTGGATATCGCACTTGACCCCTTAGTTGTAGAAAATTATTGAGTGGAGATTTATAACAAAGTTTGTTATTTGTTATAAACAGTGAGTAGGCAGAGGAAGGCCCCACCTGTGGGCCGTGGGGCGCGCTGCACCGCGACCTGCGAACTTGACCCATATCTCAAAGCTCTATCGATCGATCGACTCCCTCTCTACTTTATTACCTTTCAATCTTATTACAATAGAAAGAACTGTTTTACATTTAAATTATTCCAAATTTAATTTCGTCATATTTTCTTTTGTTTTGAATATTTGTGGTTTAAAAGGTATCGAACTGCTTTTGTTTATGTATGCTTTTTGTCCACAAGCTATCACTCATTTTCACTACAATCAAACATTACACTGTTCAATTAATTTAAAACATTTATGCATAGACAATCAATTAATTAAGAAAGCAAACGAAAATAACATGAAAATTATTATATTTTATTCATAAGTATGCAACGTCCATGAATAATGATAAAATTATGATTCTAAGAACCTTACTGACAAATGAAGCTTTCGTCCCACGCAGTCTAGACTGCGCTTTGGGAACTAGCATTTGATACAAGAGCTGTTGTCTCCCGGGACATAATCAATATTGCACCCTTCTAGCTAAATATTTTTTTTACTTTATGCAACCTTCATTTGGGTAGTTACTCTGTAGGATTTACTTCCTACCAATATAATAATGTTTAGACGGGTAGATAGATGGCTGGACTAATAATTATTTGATGATATCTCCTTAAAAGTTTAAACGCACTAGAGTAGTATTCTAGTCGAGTAGTCCGACCAGCAACATTTTAGTAGAGTAAGTTAGTAAATCCTTTGTTCGGATACTTGCTACTTGGTACTCGGCTAAATACTATCCTAATGCGAACAAGGCTTTACAGCTCAACGGTTCTAACTCTGGTTTGCATAAATACAAGTAACTGAATACAAGAATTCTATGGTACATTTTTGTTGTGGCGTCCTCAGAACTTGCTACTAAATATTAAAACAATCATGTACTTAGTTTAGGGTGGTAGCCATACATATATATTTGATATATTAAATTGTACATTTCTAACATATTACTAGAAACTAAGAACATAACTTTGCACTTAGATTCCATTAATAGTATGAGCACATTTAATCTTGTAAGAGCTCAATATGTCCGATCCGATTATTATGATTCGCTAATACGTGTTGCCATATTATGATATTACAAATTAGAGATTAAGGTAATGTTTAGGAAGGATTTGTTAAATCAAATTCAAATTGCCGTACTTATATTAGGTACTTGATAGAAATAGAAGCAACCTAAAGTCCTTTAATAGGGGTTTGATCCCGAATCGGTTTTAACCCCTTTATTAAAAATATATTTTAATAGGTATTCTTTAAAACAGACATAAGTAATAAAAACATGACATATGTAAATAAAAGGAAATGGTTAAATTAAAAAATGTTTTGGAAACGTATAATAAATTCCTCATAATATAGATTTAGCTCTAGGAAAACTCTTTTGAAAGGAAAAGTTGAATTAATTTATGCCCCAAGCAGATGTTCCATTACGGTTAAGTTACAGTTACGGAACTTAAGTAACTGTAGCATCTGTCATTATGGTTGCCACTCGGAATTTTTAGCTAAATATCTTGCAGCTTTAATGCTAAAATATTTTTTTTTATTAACCAATACAGTTAATATTATCACAAAGGTTTTTTGTCAGTTCATCGATACTAATGTTATAAAGAGAGAAACTTTGTATTTTTGTTTGTATTAAAATAACTCAGGAACAACTGGACCGATTTCAAAAATTCTTTAACCATTAGAATGGTACATTACCCCCGAGTGACATAGGCTATATTATTTAATTCCACGCGGACGAAGTCGCGCACAACAGCTAGTAAGATAATAAAGAGCAACAAAAAATATATAGACCGTGTACCACACCCATTTATCAGGCGCTCCTACAATCGTAAACATAATTTTGCCATAGACAGAAATAGCTCGGGAAGAATCAATTACTGTATGAGATAAACATCAATATAGGGGAGAGTCATTGAGCTTTATTACAATTGGGCGATAAACCCGTATATTGAATATAATCCTTTGTAATACAGGCACTTTATTGCCTCGGTGACGTCACAGTGCTGCGATGATAACATTGTGGCGATGTTTAACTTATCTCGGTTAAAGAAATATTACAAAATAGCCTAGGATACTTACTAATTACTTACTTACTAAAAGTAACTGCGATATAAAACGATTAGATAGCGACCATCAAAAATGTATGGAGCTAACAATGACGTTCGATATCTCACACGTGACAAGCACATTACTTAATGTCATTGTCAGTTTCATACATTTTCGTCGATACCATCAGCGATATCGCCAATCGAAAGATACTTTGGGTAGTCCCCCTCTTCTTTTTAATCCAGCAATTTTTAAAAGTGATTAAACAGTTAACAAATTCATATCTCTTTATTTTAGTATAAATATCTAATATTGGTTATTTTAGTACGTATTAATCAAATCTTTAACTGTAAAGTATTTTAAAAAAATGTTGTGTTCATTAATATAATTTATTTTAGTTGAATGGAAATGCTCATTGGAGAACAAATGGTCTGAATAGTTGTAAAGTTTAATTTTTGTTCATCCTTATTGTATTTACGATTTAGAAATAAAATGTTCCTGTAGTAAAAACCCACTATCATGTTGCGGTTTTAGCGAAGCTTTATGAATAGTTTGCTATAAGTCTATTTATAGAATAACGAACTGTATACCATCTCGTTTTCTGCTCCTACGACCACCTAATTATTTTATAAATCCTTTGAATACATATAATTGTAATTTATTCTATACTTTTCCCAAAGTTATTAACTTATCCCTAACTCTTTATAAGGAAATGATAGGAAGAAGATGTGGATGTGGCAGGGGTGGGGACGTATAGGAAGAGGAATTATCCTTTTCCTGTGCACCACCTTCTCTGTAAATTAGGGGTAGGCATAGGCAACGCATCTCCAATTACAGATGTTTATACCGCTTGCTTGTTTGCCACTTTATAATATAAAAAAAAACTTAGGGTAGGCTCGGAGCTGCTCGGTGAGAACGTATACTGATGATGATGATGATGATGATGTGTAATATGTCAGGAAATAATTATCATAGTTGACCTACGTATTGGATTAATTCTTTGAAGAACTTAATTCAATAATTTATACGTCAAGAGTGACGCTTTCGATCTGTACGAGTAGTAAGGTGACTAATCTGGACTGGGCCATGAGTAATGTTCTAACTATCCATGTTGTAATTAAATGTATACATAACACGCAAATTAAGAACGAATATTTTGCATGTTAAGCCTTGTTCGTACCAGGATACTATTTTAGTCGAGTAGCAAGTAGTAAGTATCTGAACAAAGCATTTACTAATTTGCTTTAAAAATGTTGCTATTCAGACATCTTTTGTTACTAAATTACTTGCTACTCGAATAAAATATTATTCTGATGCCTTCAAGGCTTAACAAACACAAGACACGGAGTATGGCGACGCTATGTACAGTAAAAAAAAATCGGTATTCCTTTAAAATCGCATACACCACAAAACTAACAAGTTTAAGACTTAATTTCATTGTTATATGATATTTGACCGAAAATATATAGAAAACTAGCGACCCGCCCCGGCTACGCACGGGTGCAATGCTGATACTAAATACACTACAGAAAAACTGTGAACATTGTATATAACATAATAATAATAATTGCACCCGTGCGAAGCCGAGGGGGGGTCGCTAGTTTTACATATAAGCCTTCCTTATGAATCACTCTATCTATTAAAAAAAACCGCACCAAAATCCGTTGCGTAGTTTTAAGCATATATAGGGACACACATAAAAACCGTTATTGTTTTATATAATAGTGTAGATAGATGTAGATGTGGATAAACATCCACGACTGTGTTTATTCGAGCGAGTTAGAACATTTATTAGGATACTTAAATCTTACAAGTAAAAACCACACAAAAGAATGTATTTGCCCACATTACGTGTAAGTTATGTTCTTGTGTTGCGTAGTCTTAGTACCAGGTTTACGATACAGGAAAATTAACTATACCCTTAATTATCTACACTTCTACGAACAAATGCTTGCCCCGCTCGTATTCCCACGTCCTAGTTTTGTATCCTGTATTAAGGTGATGCATTAAATTGCATGATCAATATTTTTATGTTTGCCCCATTTTATTACATTTTTGTTTAGCTTGTGTTATAACATTATAATTTCAAGCATGCAGTATAACTAAGGAATCTATGAATTTCTTATTGGAGACTAAAGCCGTGTACGCACTCGGATAGTATTTTAGTCGAGTAGCAAGTAGCAATTATCCGTACAAAGGATTTACTTATCTATTCTACTAAAATGTTGCTGTTCGGAAACGTTTAGTTACTAAATTACTACCCTAGTGCGTAGGTTTAGGCTTAAACGAGTCCGAACCGTAAATCCTTTGTTCGGATAAATGCTACTTGTTACTCGACTAAAATACTATCCAGGTGCTAACAAGGCTTTAGGCCCACTTCGGGTCGTCGTGTCACCCTAGTAAGATAGTTTTAGTATAACTAAGCCCTGTCTATAAAGTGATCAGACGAGAAACGAAAATATTAAGTTTAATAAAAGCTTCAGTCGTGGAACGCAAAGATCATATTTCTCGCTAAATGTGATATTTGATCGAGACGCAAATATTGATTTTTGTTTAAAACACACACATTAACACAGATATAGAGACGCAAAAATAATTTTACAAGTAAGGTAAAATTTAAAGGCTAATGACAAAAATATTAAATCTCAGAACAGTCAAAAGGGACCAACAGAAATCTTATATTACTACTAATTGATTTACTCAGAGTAGTTTAGTTACTTAATTTTGTATAGTTTTTTTTTACATCATAGGCATTAATTATCAACTAATTGAAACGCTGTTGAATACCAATACTTATGACATTGGAACAATTAATTAAATCGTAGACATAGTGTCTCTGACACGAGGAGGCGATGTCGGCCACGCCCACACTCAATCAATACGTAATTAGCTAGCGCTTTGAATCAAGGAGCCTATCACGAATATTTGCAAGAAAAGTTTTCGTAACTTCATCGACAATAATTGCGAGTGTATATTAGATATGTGTAACGTCTCTACCGGGTATAGTACATCAACAAACCTTTTACATATTTTGTTGTTCTAGTTGTGAAAACTTTCTCGATAATATTCATGATAGACCCTTAGCGATGAATTAGACTGCGGTTGTCAGCACACAATGTTGTTACACTTAATAATATTAATCAATAACATGACGTGCCAGAATTTAGAAGAAAAATGATTAAGCTACAACTCAGCATAAATTGGAAAATAAAAACAAACTATTCGAATCACGCCCGGAACCCAAAGGCGTAGACAGAGTTCACCTGTGAGACCTGTATTGTAAATAAAAGCTAATAATTATATGTGGATAATCTTCCTTATCGATAGAAGCTAACAAAAAATGACCAAAAAACCCAAAAAAAGAAAGCGTATTTTATCTTTTAGGCTTGCTTATAATTTCCGGATCGCAAATATCACATATGAATTCAAACATCGGGATTTTTTTAATCATCGGAATTTTCAATTACTTGAATGACGTCTGTGCGACCGCAAATATGAGGACGAATCACCTGTTTTATGAATAATATGAACATGTTTCCTGCTTAAATGTTTTGACGCCGTCATCCAATGCATCAGTGTGTCTGCGGACGTTACACCGGCAACGCAATTCATTCCTTAAATTATTATTACAAAAGTTAAAATACAAATGAAATCAAAATGGAGATGGAAAACGTGACAGAGATTGTGAAAAGTGTAAAAGAAATGCCAAGCTTACTTGCCAATGTGATAGTTAACAGTGCAATAAACAATAGTGAAGTTGTGAATGATACAGGAGCTATAATTGATCGTGAAATTGCTGGCAATGCATCTTTAAGTAATTTGTCAGCGGTTGATGAACTGCGATGGACTTCGCCTCTGTTCGAAGCATTTGTTGTAACGGAAATCGTCATGACAGCTCTGGCGTTTGTCATCTTAGTTATAACAGCGTTTACAATACCACGTTGGGAGAAAAATTACAGAAATCAGATGTTGATACAGTTGAGCCTTGCACGTTTTATAAAAAGGATCGTATGCTACATTGAATTCCGAGAGGATAAATACGCCAGCCCTACACCCACGAGTCGAAACTTAGTGCTGTTCGCCGCGGAGACTTATATCGATTTTGTTGTTGTTATTATTGTTGTATATTTTATCAAACATATGTATGATACTTTATTAGTGGTTATAGTTAAGATTAACCGAAACACGTTGTTAAAAATGTCATGCTGTACGTGGCTCTTACCATGGCCAATTGTTATAGCCTATGTAATTATTATTTCTCAACAACTTGTGAGCGAGTGGTTGGCATATTTATTAATTTGTTGTATTTTCCGATGGCCGCTAATTCTAATAGGTACCGCATTCTACATAGCTTTATTGTACCGTGTATTAACAGATAAGATTAGAAGATTCGCAAGAAGTCTAACAATAACCACATTCTTCATATGCCTAATTGCAAATTTCTATTTATTTTCTAAAGATGTTATTGAACTTTGGTGTTTCAAGTCTTTTGTAACTGTTTTAATTAATTACTTATTAGGATTATTTTTGAATCTATTTATTTTAATTTTTCTTTTAATTTTAGTGTTATTAAATTATAAGAAAACTTGTAAATCGACTACCTCTGTAACTAACATTAGTGAAGTAATGAAATAATGAATATACATTAAAGTAAAAAAAAGTAAGTGAATTAACAGTGATGTTTATTTCGTCGATATCTGAAAGATCATATATCATAGAAATCTATAAAGTTATCGATATGTTAGATATGGAACAACACTAAAGAAAACTCAGATGATAAAACGTGTATACTTGAGAAAAAGAGGCAATAATCTTAGCAGCGGAAAGGCTCGTCAAGACGACTCGAATGCCTCGCCCGCCTACCTTAAGCGATTTACCTACTGCTTTGCACGTATATCTATATTTAGGTTTGTTACAGCCGCGTTACGTCGACATCAACGGTATCTTTTATGCGAATTTTATGAGAAGAAACGAATCACTTTTAAAAAACGTATTTTGAATATTATTTCATATTTGTCGATACCTATTTACTTTCCTCGTATCGGGAGCAGGTGTGTATTTTTATTGATGTATTCGATATATTTGATGATTCAAATGAGATTCTTGTATACAGATTTTTCCTTTTGAAAATATTATAGATTATATTGGTATGTATGTAGATACACTGGATTGGCAGTCATCAGATTATAGTCATGCGGTAAGAGTAGGTAAATCCTGTTAGTCAACTATGACCGCTCTGACAAATTCAAGTAATTGTTTCTGTGGGTTTCACTGCGCGACCCACTTGGACAACGATGATGCCACAAAGGACTCGGCGGAGCAATTTCAGTGGTAATACTTTCCTCACTCTTAGCTTTGCAGATAGAGGTTATATTGTCAGAAAATATTTATGATTCCTCTCTAGTTATGTTTTACAACTACTGTTGAATACAACAGCAGTTTTCTTCTTTATTTAGTTAAATTGCTAATGGTTTTTGACAAAAATAAAGCGAACACTGATGGGAAGAAGGTGAAGGATTAATTTTATTTAGACAAAACAATGAAATGACAGAACAATGTTCGGGGAAAACAATTAAAACTAGACAAATATTAAAACTAATTCTTTTAATTTAGGATCACAAGTTTAGGTTATATTTCCTATCTCAACCTAATTGATGTTAATTACTCGGAGGCGTAATTGCTACAGATAAATTTGGACAATTTAGGAGGCCTCAGATGCTCACTAATTAAGCTATCGAAATTAAAAACCCTTTTCTTAACAAAATTTCGTTTACTTTAGAATATATCAAATACTTTACTGGTTTTGATAGACATAATTAAATCTATTTATTGCATTTTAATATAAATTTAAAAGTAACACGCTATGTATAAAATAATTCAAGTATGTAAAGAAGTAGTTTATTAAAAAGGAATATAGTAAGAAGGACCGGTACTGTGCTTATTCCCATTTAATCAAAAACCACCGGTTTTACGGTTAAAGATTTATTTACAATAAAATATCCATGAACCGCGTTAAACTATGACAGAAGTCTACTATGTTAATATAGATATGATAGATGGACGGAGAATGGAGGGTCCGACGTGGTCGGCGGCGCTTCAGGCGCAGCTGCACGCGCAGCGCTTCACGCGCTTCTCGCGGTGCAGCAGCGCGTCCACGCTGCGCACGGAGCGCGGCTGCATGTCTGCACACACCAATAATACACACATATTATGACAAAAAGACAAGGAACTAGTAACATGAAGGTTCTATGGCATAATTGTTAAATAATTATACATTAGTCACTGTATAAAAGTCTTCCACACGCTACACATTGCTATAGTAAACTATTGTATTCACGCAAAATAAGCGCTAGTCGTGGAGTGGCCGAAAATGAAGCCCATCATACCTTTAACCTATTTTTTAAACTATTGTAGAGGTGGTCACCTAAAATCATGTGCATGAGCAATTTGCGGGAATAACTGATAGTAGTATACTGACAGTGTGGCCTCTCATCGACATCTTGTTGCATCAGCAGCGTGCGCGGCGCGCGCGACAGCTGCACGGCCTCCTGCGGCGCCGGGCGCTGCTCCTCCGCCTGGCGCCTGTCCGCCTCCGCCTGGCGCCGCTCCGCCTCCGCCTGCGCCTGCACCTCCGCCTCCGCCTCCGCCTCGGCAGCCGC
>QDHC01001291.1:479899-494500 GCA_013186455.1 Papilio dardanus tibullus
TTTAAGTATAGATTTAAGTATTAGATTTATGGGGCGATATGGTCGCGTTTGGCGACAAAGCCCCTTATAAAAAATAAATTTAAAAAAAAATGATTAAGGAATCGAGTGTTCTAAGAATCCATTACTAAAAATATTGGACCCAGAATTTTTCAAATCTTTTCTTGGAATCGAAAATTAATATCTCACTGATTTTAAAAGTTATTTTAAAATACTGTATGACATCATGCATAATGCTATCCATCCGTGGAGATAAGATTAGTATTAGATGATTCACAAATGATTTGATAAACATTAGAATATCTAAATATCGAAAGTTGAAAAAAATAGATTTAATTCTTACTTCAGGTTGTTCCAATTCCTGTGTCGGTGCGGGCTGGGGTACGAATTGATGGAGTACAGCGGGCTGCTGTAATAAACACAAAAGATACATTAACGTAAAATAAACTTATAAGTTAGTAAAATATCATATAGCTTGGGTAGGATTCATATTATTGATTAAAATTCTTTATGATTAAAATTCATTAAAATTCTTTATGATGAAAAGTTTTCAAAATGAGACGTGCAAATCGTAAGCCGGGGAGACGCAATGCTCTTTTTATAACGCTTAAAAACATTTTTTGAACGAAAGCGCACAGTTAAGATCATTTTGTCGTGTAGAATAAAAACAACAAAAAAATGTTTGCTTTTTCCCAGAGGAACGTTAAATATTGACCCCAATGGTATGTTCACAAACCACCAAGTACTTTAAAGTGTAAAGCTCAACGCTTCACTTATTCTACAATAAAACTAAGCAATTATTGCATCGTGCGAGACTCCCTTATAAATTATTTTAAAAGCGCAAAAATTACTGTTATCTACATTTGCTTGCAAGATAAGTTACATAACAATTTTAATTCTTGAAAATAACAAAAAAAAACATCGCAAAACAAATTAAGTAAGTACTGTAAACAAGAAGCTAATAAATCAACAAAAAAGTGACGAAGCTTTTAAGTGTATATTAAAATCCGCAAAAAATTAAAAACAAAACGTATTCTTCGTACGGGATACAAAAAGCAAAAGTGGTAAACTCGCAAAACATTTATATTATATAAAACATGTTATTGCGCGGTCGAGCTTCGCTATTTTTGTAATAGTTGACTTTACTAGGGAACATTATTAAAGAAAATTTATTAACATTACCCGAGCTTACCATTTAGATGAGCAGTATGATACGTAATTAAAAAAATAAACGTCAAAATATACTTTGAAAACTAAATATTCATACGACGGAATAAGCAAAACTAAAAACCCGTTTTGTTTCATATAAAACCGTACATAAGTTCAAATAAATTACAAGAGTTTTATTCGCCTTTGGCTTAATAATTTTAACATCATTTTTTTAGACTTGTGTTTTTTTGTTAGACATTGTAATCAAATCAATTTCCGCGACAATGTTAATGTCACATAGTTTATTGCAACGTCACTTGCAGAACTCGTTTGCGTTGTTATTGTAATCTAATGCAATTATTGTAGATTGACCTGTCTAATACATACTGATCAGAATATATCTCCTGTATGTAGCTTGCAAACCTTAGACTGAATTAAAGGGTTATCTATTAATTACGATTATTAATTTTCTATACACCTAGGGGGCTTACCCAAAGTACAAGCGCTACAAAGCGATTCTATATCTATGAAACTGATAATGACGTTCGATATCTCACACGTGACAAGCACATGACTTGCCGAAACTCATTGTCAATTTTATACATTTTTTGTCGATTCCATCAGCGACATCGCCAATCAAAACATACTTTGGGTGAACCCCCTGGTGTATCACGACACATTTTTAGCTTAAATCTGAGTTCGATGTAACCTTCCACGTCTCTTCCTTTATCCTTTTTATGCTACTTCTTTATGGTAGCAATGATTTAACTTTAGACAAGCAGCTTTCAGTAATGTAATTAGTTAAAATCTATTACAGCCACACCCAGTCTATAATTGGGCACGTACTTACCTCGTTCTGTTCGCGAGGCTGCGGTGGCGGAGGGGGTGCGAATGGTCCCATGCTGTCCTGAGGGGGAGGCGGCATGTTGTGCGGGGCGGGGATGGCGAACACGCGCTGCACGTGGATGCGCATCTGCCGGGGAATGTTCATCTGCTCCTCGGAGTTCTCCCACGGCATCTGCTGATGAATAAATGCCGTAAGATTTGTATAAAATAAACTCGACTTATTTTTACACATCGATTGAATGTGGATAGATTTACATATATCCTTTGTTACGGTAACATGTTTAGAAAACTGATCACATAAATTAAACCCTTTTTAAAGCTCAATAAATCGCATATATATTTAAAATTATTGTGCAATTACTTGAAAATGACATTAACTTTGTCATTATGAGAAAATCGTGATCATCTACATAAAAAAATGCTTAAATAGCTTTTTCAAAGTTTATTTATAAAATATATTTGTCATTTTATTTTGAACGCAACAAAACAACTAATTGTTTACATAAACATTAAAAAATGAAACAAATAAAAATAAAACTGCACGTAAACATATGCGAACAAAGTATAATGCGCACTAGATGTTTGTTTCATGAATAATGCATCGGACATTGTGTGAAGGCAAATGTGTCGCAAATGAGATGAGAATCTACAATTAAGAAACAATGACCTCACACTATTAACATCAATGTATACAAAATGTAGTTATTGAATTAAATACATCATCTTTCTATTGGTATAAGAAATTAAATAGTAGTAGTTTCAGTAGTTTTTACGGAAAAAAAATAAGGGAAGGAGTGGAGGAAATGTTATAGATATTTTTGCATAAATTAATATTTAGTTTAAGTGGCAAAGATGAGCGCTTTAAAAACTGAATAGTTCTCAAAAAGCTGTAGATCTATAGATTTTGTTAAATAAATATTCAATCGACATATTGTCGTGACTTTGTTGTAAATGCTTAAAATGTTTTAACATAACAGCATAGAAACTTTAAAAGCTTTTAAAATATGACATTATCGATGTTTATAACCGGCCAATAACATGGTCATAAAAATATTATTAAAACCAAAAAAGTTTTACATAAATTATTTCATTGTTCGCGTAAAAAACAATTTTTCTTTTCCCTAAAATTGCGTCGTCCTTTTTATATTATTTTTATAGAGTAACGCATGCTGGTTTGTGCTTCTTTATGACATTTATTTGTTTAGCTTATGTACTGCGTAAGCATAAACAAAGGATGGTATTGAGAGGATCAGATTTGGTTGTACATATTAATATTCGTAGGATGAATTCGTGATTGACGCGGAACGGTTCGGACGCGGAAGATGGCACTCGATTCTATTGTCCATTAACCTTGGTGCTATGTCGTTAGCCGACCATTGTGACTACTTCAATTTTACTTTGACTGAATTATGTCTTTAAATCGTAACTTGTTGGTTATGTCATAACAATTGTACGTTAAACATATTTTACTGTTACAAATGAATTGTAGTTTTACATTACAGATTTGTTGATATTAAAAAATGAGCCTTTCATTTTTGTTATTTGCCATCATCGTTGGAGTTGATAAAATAAATTAATTCAAAATAAACTTCTCAATACCTGCTACCTATAGCTAAAATTTGAAGTGGAGCATTTAAATATATGTTTTATATTTCAATATATCACCACGCTCATCTTCACCTGCTGCGTCGCCCAACGAGGGGCGCGGATCCTTCCCTAAGGGGTGACTAGGCCATAGTCAAGCACGCTGGCCAAGTGCGGGTTGGTCGACTTCACACATATCTTTTAATTTCTTCGCCGCTATGTGCAGGTTGCATCATTATGTTTTCCTTCGCCGTAATAGCGTCGGGTAAATATATACATATGAAATTCGAAGATCGATAAACACATTGGTACATGGCGGGATACAAACTCGGGACCTGCAGATTACAAGAGCGAAAGAGCTAAACCCCTGAGCCACCGATGTTGTTATCCACATTCATACTATATCGATAATAATAAATGAGTAAGAAACAACACGACTTTGCGAACATTAAAACTTGATTAAAACGATTCTTGTTTAAAATCATGTAATAAAAAGTACTAAGTGTTAAATTATTTGACTATAAAAGTATAATAAAGATCATAAAAACTCGCATGTTCTTGTTAAAGCTATACAATTAAGTTTTAATCAAAAAGTAAGACCCTTTTGCAAACTCATTGTGACTTCAATTTATTCCCGCTAGTTGTAACGTCTCAGATGTAACATAAAAGCCATTCACCAGTATTACAAAAACTAACTAAATTAAATTCAAGAATAAAACTTACTACACATTTTATCGTGATCAAAAAACCTCGAAAAACACTGTTCCGATATCAAAAATTCTTTTAACATTAGAAAGCTACAATATCTGTGAGAGTTGCACAGGGGATATTTTTTAAACCCGCGCTGTTGTAGTCGCGAGCAATTACCAATTAATTAAGTTACCAGGAATGGGCTCTACAATACATACTTAAATGATACTGGTATAAAAATTATAACGCACTTACGAAATGTTTAAAACGAATGGTCCTTGATTATTTCCAGGTCAATCGCAATATAACACACGTACAAACATACCTCATTCATTTCCTTCCGATCTCGTTTCCGTTTATATTATATTCACCTTATTAACTGCAGTTGAAGTTGCAATTAAGCTTTAATTCATAGAGTTCGATTCTTAATGCACTGTTTCTGATCTAATTGGGAAAAAGGAAACAGCCCTATTAAAAATCATTATTGCTACTTATTTACCTATTAAATTATTTTCGTTGCACTTTTTTAACATGAAAGATATATAAAATATGCATATTAGTGTTTAAAATCTGGTTTACGTAGAGAAACTTGCGAATACCATCTGTTTAACTGATATACATAATATGCACATAATCATAATGAAGCTAGAAAACGTATTTACTGGTCTGACCGCTTTCCTAGACTAGTAGACACCTTGACCCAATCACCATCTCACCAAAAAACTGACAATTTATTGCTTAGTATTTATTTAAATAGAAAAAAATATATTAAGATTAACAATAACATATATTGCTATTGTTGAAAATGCAATTAAATTCGCATCCAGTTAAAAAGCAGTTAAGTGGTCGTTAAAAAACACTGGTTAATAAAACTTAACAATTCGTTAACAAATGAACTCGTCTTCTTCTATTTGTTCCGACATGCGAACAAAAAATTTAAACCGGAATAAAAGAGTCGGAAATATGTACATCATATCCGTACAATACGAAACACTTCACTATTGCCGACATACCATGAAAAAGTTAGATTTTTTACGAGTTTTTAGAGATTTTTTTCACACAATTCGATCTCTAATTTCTTTAGTTGTTCCTTAAAATGTAATAGAAAAAATAAATAAATATAACAAAAAAACGCATCTGCAATTACATGTGTCTATGGGCAGCGGTCGATTCGCTTTTTCAGCGAGGTGTCTAGGTGTCCGCTTGCTCGTTTGCCACTTTGTAATATAAAAAAAGAATAAAAAAAAAACAGATTAAGCAATCGGGAGCTAAATTATAATCACCAAATTTCAAGTTGTAAAATTGAATATTAAAGGAAATATAACCTAAAAAAAATTATTCGGCTTTCAGCAATCGGCAAGTATCAAGATGAAACATTAGCTCAAACGTTATTCGAACATAAGCTTAAATCAGAAATGCTCGTAGTTAGCCAAATGTTAGTTAATTATTTTTCAGTGAAGTATTTTTGTTTACAATTCTAACTTTAATACACGGTGATTTAAATAATTCGTTCATTTAACATATTCCGATGTTAATAAACAACATCCTTGGACGGCTCGTGCAGTTTGTGTAATTTGATGTAATTATGACCAACACACGAATTATATTTAACATCTACGGTAAATGCGATGACTCGTAACAGTATGGTTAAACTAATTTAGTTTAAAAACGTCAACATATCAGTTGTACTATTGACTCAAATTAAAATTAAAAGCTTTTTTACAGTTACCTTTAATTAAACAATTGTGTTGACAGTATTAAATAAAGTAAGTCCATTAAAGTATATCGATATACTTTGAAATAATCTAATTTTTGAAAATAAATATTTATTATTCTTCATTTATATATCGCCGGAGAAAGTACGCCACAGACTATACCTACACAGATCTACAGACTAGCTGTGCTACTTTCTCAATGCAATAATAAACAATAGATTTAAAAACTAATAAGCTTAACTAACAGTACCCCTACGACACTCGAAGGAGACAATTAAAATACACTCTATTCTTTTTAATTGATCACGTCGGTAAGGTTAAGAGGGTAAAATGATGTTTATATAACACCGAAAACATGACTTTCTTGGCAAAAATTAATATTTGTTTAAAGCATTCCTTTTCAGATATTTAAATAATAAAGTATGTTACTTTGTTATTTTGGAGGTTGTGTACTTAGAGTTCAATCATCCGAAATAAATACAGTTGGTTTGGGGAATAGCGGTTCTGGCTGCGTACTGCTATCACATGAGTTTACAGTAACCTCAGGGCATTGCCTTAATCGATTTTTGTTTTCTTTGTTCAGCGCGCCTTAAGTATTATAATGCTCCGTAATAAAACTGCTCTTTATATTTATTTGTATTGTAAATAATATTCTATAGCAATTTGGTAGCAAAAAAGCTTTATTGAAATGCCGTAAAAAGTTTATTTGCATTGGCACGAAATAATGCAATTTCGCTATTAAATTTATGGTTCACACAAAAATCTCCGCAAATCCTTTTTGTACTAATTACATTAAGATAATATTCACTTGGCTTTTTAGCACTAACTTAATAATTGGGTGCTGCTAAAACATAGAACTAAGTGTGGAAATGGAAAGATAAACGACCGATATTATGGAAACATAACACCAATATGTGTATTAAATTTATGTGCCGCCATAAATTCGATATACAAATGTTGAAATAAGCATTCAAGTCGGCGCTCGCACCATGTACGGATAAGGTAGGAATTGCTTTAGCAGATCGTTAGTAATATATTAACCTCATGATTAGAGCCCGGTCCGTGATAACTTGCAACCACAACCGCGTGATAGTCACCTTGCAAAGCTAGTCGCGAAGTCGCCGAGCCGCCCGTGCAAGTGGAACAAGGTTCATGAACGTTCATGTTCACTTTTGCCTAAAACGTTGAAAGACTTACAAAAACAACGCTCGCCAGATAAACAAACAGTTCATTTACCTATCCGAGATTTACGTGTTGTCACTTCTATAAAGGTACATATAACAATAACATTTATACCCTTTACATTTCATTTAACTTAATAGAGTATTTGATTTGCAAGGAATCGATCTAACGAAACTTTGGGAAACAGCTTATACTCGTAGAACTGTAATTCGGAATAGTTTCTAACTATTCTTACACATCTTTGTGGTTGGTTCGATACGTCCTTTTGTAACCAATCAATCGTTAAATAGAATTTAAATCGAAATTATCGAGGCAATAATACATCTAAATTATATAGCGAGTACAGAGACCGAACAACACGTACGTAGCAGTGGTCCATGCGCGTTCACATCTCCGTCCCGTACAATGTGAAGTTCAAGAGCGGAGATAATAAAAACAGACAAAAAACCATCCAGTCAAATTAGGAACGAATGGTATCGATCGTTCGCATACTTATATATAAAAAGTGTGATGGTCGCGCGCACCACAAGCTGTCGGCACGCCGCGCAACATGCACGCCTCCCTCGCGCTCGTCCTCGCGCTCGCCGCGCACGCGCTCGCCGCCCCGCCGCGCGAGCGGGCCGGATTCCAAAGGGAAATCGACGGTTCCAGGTACAACCAGGTCCCTAAGATCTTCGATTACGTGCTCAGCGAGGACTATCTCAACTCTCTAAGAAACAAGGGGAAGCTCGTGACGAAACTAAGACCGGAGGAAGCGCTGGCCGCGGACAACGTTATATTAGAATCAAACGTCGTGAGAATAGTGAGACCGTCAAAGCTTAGAGATATCGAGGAAGGTGCGGCGTTGGTGCGCCAGCGCCGAGGGTACAACCTGGAGAACGTGCGGGTACCGGCGCGGTACCCCTACTTGGCCGTGCCGCGATACAACAGGCTGCGGCGCTGGGGTAGCGGCTAGCGGGTAGCGGCCGCGCACCTCGGCCGAGGCGCTATCAAATGTCAAGGCTGCGGCGGCATCGTGCAGAAGGCCCCGGCGCAGCGCTGCGCGGCGCATCTCGCGCGTGTGCATCACAACAAACAGACTGTTTATGTTTATGTTATTTATTCGAAGTGGCTGTGACGGGACGCTCGCTTAACGCCATTATTTCTGCAACTTCGATACAAAGACAGAGTGTCCACATATTGTAATAGTACTGATTGTAACTGTGCATCTTAAGTTTTAGCTTGTTAATTTTATTACATGATAAATATTTACAACTCGTTTGATTTCGTAAATGCCATATTCAATAATGTATCTTCTTTAATTCAAATTCGTATCTTAAATAATTTATTTCTTGCTTCTATTTACACTACAAGGTACACATTACGTCGTTTACACAAGGTTTCTTTTTGTTATTTTAAATATTTGACTTTCAATTCAGTGTATCTATACGTCTGACATCGGCAATGACCTAACATTAAATGGGGGACGTTCCAAAGTTGTACTATTAAATGTTATGAGCGATATGTAAATGTAACTGTAAGTAAGTACATATTATAATAACCTGTATCTTTTTAAAGTATTCTCATGGTTTTCTCTAATACACCAGAACACTTCTAACACTATCAACAAAAAAGTAATCATTGAAAATTATTATTTAATTTGATTCTTAATTTTTCTTAGAAATAACTTGATAATTAGCTCTTTTTGAGCCGTGAGATTTCGCGTTTATATTCAATACTAAGGAAAATTCTTCTGTGCCATATAAGGTTGCAAAGAGCAAAAAATGGTGAAGCGTACCCGCATTGTTTATCACAATACTGCCGTCTTCAAGTTAATCAAGCCAGCTTCAAGTTGCGTGTAAGCACGAACGGTGCGGTACCAACATCACAGTAATTAGACCTTATCATGTTGTAATGGGAACAATGCAATATACCTCTATCCGTTTCACGGGGCCAGCCGATCGTTTAAGCCGGCCCTATGATCACTTATATGACACGGTTGGAACATCATTCCTATTACGAAGTAAAAGAATACAACAACCGACAAATATTTGACCAAGCATTGGTTGAACCATATCATTATAGACTAATTATCTTGTAGTTTCAAGATAATTAGTGATAGAACTTTAATTATTGTACATTTTCTCCGCACTTTCTAAAACATAAAATTAATAGCAGGACATCTACGAGTATCAATGCGGTGTGGTTCACCGCACAAGCTCACATCAACAAGAGAAATCGTTACCGACGTCCAAGAGAAAATATAATAGAAAATATTTATTTATTGATAGGGAAAAGTGTTTCATAATGAAACTTAAGTTAATTTTCTTTAAAGAGAAATTAAGATACATGCCTGTCCTTATCCAACTCAATCTATCATTCGTATTTTCAATTGTCACTTTAGTGAGAGTGTAAGAAGTTTTAAGAAGGGAGAAAAGATGAAGTCTTTTACACAATCCAATTTGTACAGGGTATTAAAAAGAAAATACTGATTATCATAAAATACAGTTAGTTTCGAGTGATGAACAATGATCTGTCCTGACCCACTAACATAACATTTCTTGTATTCGCTCATGACTGTACCGCTATGCGCACCTACACTCAGCTCTCGTTCAATACACATAATTCAGGACAGTTAGCGACTGTACCAACAAAATACCACTTTCAAATTCTTTAATTCGATGCTAATCATGTCCTACTAATGATACAAGACAATATTGTTTTCTCCAAAATGCGGACTTATTGAAAAATTTGTCTAACAAGTACATCACAAGGTATTTTACTAAAAAAAGGACAAAAGATTTATTTTCATTTGCAATCGACAAACAGAGGGATTAAAGGAAAACTGCCAATTTGTTTTGTGTGAAATCTTGTGATATAAGCGCCTTCCGTACTTCCGTACTTAGGAAGCTACAATTCTTAAAAAAATATGTAGGCGCTTGTTATTTACAAAACGAAGCATTTAATGAGATTTTTTTTAATGTAATTTCATATTTTTCTTTCAATTACATATTGCTCTACATGTGGTTTTAAGCTTCAAGAATCTAGTTTTGACTTAATGCGAGTTATATATTACGAAAGTTTACGTATTTTACATTACTAATTCAAAAATAATATCAGAAATCAATTCATACGTTGACCTTATGTTTTCTCTACAGCATATAAATTACCATATCATTTTTATAACACTCTAATATAGTATTACATTAGTCGTCGCATTGAAAATAACTGGAACTAACTTTGAAAGGCGAAGCTCAACAAAAACAAACGAAATATCAGGCGGTCGTAGCGTGGCACATGTCCTACGTGATCTCGTTATTATACCTGCCATAATACTACAGGAACGTTCGGATAATTACAAAACAAAGGGTTCCGCATAACATTAAAATGGTCAAAAAGTTAAATTTAGTTTATCGTAGTGAGCTATGCTTCTAAATGAGTTGAAAAAGAACTAATCATTTGCCATTATCATTAAAAAATAACATATCTCTTGACTGCGAAGCAATCTAATGTTATTTGTTTCATTTGTAATAAGAAATCTAAATGCTATTTTGTGATAACATCGATCAACAAAAACTGTCTTACAATACAATTCAATGGGGTCGAATCCAACTCATCATCTCCACAATAGGGATCGTTTAGTAGCTATGTATGTATGTTCGTTTATGTGTATATACTTGTTTACTATAGACTTTCAAGTCTGTAGGTATGGATGCGCGTACGTGTCGCGAATCGTACCCGCTCCGCCGGACTATAAATCAACTTTTGTAAATATAAAAAATGTTATTTATTTTTGCGACACGACGTATCCGTTGCTACCACTATCCATACCCGTTCGGCAAAAACTGACAAAGGACAACGTCAAAATATCTACTTTTACCTAATAATAGCGTGTACATAGATATTTCGATCGATCAACGCGACTTTTACGACTCGAATATACGAGTATTAACACAGTTTTATTGAAACTTTCCACTTTAGAACTCTGTGAAAGCTCAAAGAACATTTAGAGAGGACTTCAGACACCTTCAAAGGTTTAGAATAAAATATGTACACAATTCCATGAGAAGAAACCTGTTAAGGTCATGGCATTTTTACTGCGTTTTTTGTGAGTCGTTCGTACTGTGTATTGAAAACCTTTTTTGCTTCAATATGATGACTCATTGTATCTAAGTATGGATGAATTTCAACAGCCGAATACTAGTTTTGATAGGTACGTTACATCAACTAAATTGGACGACTGTCACTATTATATAGTTTCTATTTATTGTTTACAGAGAAATAAATTCAAGGGCGCAAGATAAAACGTGTGATACTAAAATGAATGAATTTCAATTTTAGCATTGATTTGTTTTCTTTACACAAAATACGTCGTTGTAGAGTCGCGAAAACCATAGACTCTCCGAGTAGTTACTATTTCCTTCGTCATCCACATACTAATTTCCTAACATACCCACGTAGTTGAATGAAAAGAACAACGCATCTCAACTTGCGAGATGTTACAAACAACAACAAAAAAACATGAAATGTGAAATACAAAAAATATGGCGGGAATATTGGCCAAACCGGATTATTATTGCATAAGGCCATGCACATTCGGACACCACACAAGTCAGGCTGAGGGCAATGACCCATCAAACCTGACTTTTCGTGAGGCGTAATGTTTTGCAAATTAAAATTCAATCAAAATTATATTACTGAGACCCAAAGCCGTGTTCCAGCCGTAACAGCAATGAGCCACTAAAGAAAAAGAAAATATCACTGATGTTTGAATAATAAGAGAAAATTATAAAACTTTAATTATAACTTATAATTAATTTTCTTTGTGTCCTTGTTTTCTCTAGTATGAACTATAAACATAGAAATTCACCTCACAATTTACAGCTAAAATAATTTTACCTAGAAACTGTTTCGCCTTTGGAATTACATATAATTTTATAAGCGAAAAATTCTATTAATGTCGATTAAGTTTTCCTCAATTAAAAGTTTTAAATAATCCTACACTTTCTTCGCTTACATAATACCTACATTCGTGTTAAAAATTGTGTTTTTTTATACGTATTACAAACAGTAAATCTGTAATTGTTAAAGGTCTCATTTAAAAATTTAGATTGCCAAGGGAAGGTTTCCGACAAGGCTACATAACTGGCATTCATTTTTACTAACATCTTCCGAACTTCCTTTAAAATAAATTAAGATTTATTACATTGCTTTTTGATTATAGCATTATTTAACAAACTTGTTATTAGTCGTCGTTTGGTTTAAATTTGAAATCGTTTAATTTTATTTGACCAGTCTTATTGCATACCAGAAAATTAACGGAAAAAAAACATCGATAAAATGTTTTTTTCCATTGTTTTTTGAAAACTTTAAACTAAGATTTAGATATTTATAGAAAAGGAATTAATGCTAACAATATGTCATACTTAAAATAATGAATAATCAAATGACAGTAACATCATTTATTAAATTATTTATTAAGTTATAGTTATAACTGAAGGTAAGGAAGCGGTCGGCCATCGCACAATCTACATAATTTATCAAACTATTATGAAGGAAACGCATCTTACTACTACTGCTAACACTAATTAACTCAGAGATTAACAAATACAATTAACTAAAAAGCCCTAAACTACGTGAAAAAATTAAATTAGTATATATTAACTTACGCGTACTATGTCTACTTAACAGTAAAGAACAAAAGGAACATTTATCAATATTCATATTATGAATTTCTCACATTCTCTTAATGTTTGCATAACAAAGAGATATAATTTGCCAAAGTTCCTAGATGTCAGCGTTTACATACACTCGTATGTATTTTTCTGAAAGAGAAAGGCTTTTTTCTATACATTTTATTTAATTTTCTTTATTTTTAGATATTATTGATTTTTTTTTTTAAGATTTAGCATAGCTACAGACAATTGAACAACTTTACTTTTAAGAGACATCCAGTAGCCTTTCTCAAACTTCCATTATCTTATTTATTAATGTAATTACTGTTTATTATTGCAGTTATAAATTAATTAAAAATAAAAAAAAACCTTTCAAACAAAGCATTAACTTGTTTTGTTTGAAAGGTCTTTACGGCTCTTGTGGTCAGAGAAAGTGTCAACTACTTAAAATGCTTTCAACATTTTATAGCATTTTAGTATAATATATGAATCGAAACATGTTTATGTTGATAACGCTTTCACGTTAGTGACCGCATGGCAACACTTACTAAATGAGGATTCAACCGATAGTATCACATATAAGCTTAAATTGTATAAGTAATCACTTAGATAACCTCTAAGTTAGAGGCTCTAACCTATCGCTAAAGCTTTGTTCGGACTGGGACAGTATTTTAGTGAAGTAACAAGTATTTTAGTAAAAAAACGTGTCTGAACAGCATCATATTAGTAAGTAGCAAGTAAAACGTGTGCGAGCAGCAACATTTTAATGATATAGGCTAGAAAAACGTTTTAGTAGAGCCAATCCATTTTACTCTATTTTTTTGGCAAGTACCGCCTCCCACCACGCGCCGGTAAATTAAATCAAGTTCAAACAGCTCGTAAGATGAGATGGTATCAACCGTGGGTTTGAAACCAACATTCTACTATTGCTCTGAATTCTCCTAAGAATATATAAAAATAAATTTGGAAATTCCAGGTGTAATTTTGTTTTACATACTTATAAATATTTCATCGCTTGAAAATTCTATTATTAATAACTTTTATTTGACTGGCTTGTTATAAAAAAAATTGACGTTTATGAGGCCCGTGTTATAAACAAATAACCGATTTCTTTATCAAGTTATAGTTAAGTTTGTAAAAAATCCATACTTTAAATTGATGAATTAAATAATAACGATAAAGTACAATCAACTACAACTGCAGGACTTGTAATCTAATCTTAATATTATATAAGTAAATATAAAGAGGATATTTTTTTATTTTTGTATGTATTGAAATCACACAAAAACTACTGACGCGATTTCAAGAATTCTTTCGTTGTTAGAAAGGTACATTATTCCTGAGTAACATAGGCTATATTTTTTAATTCCACAGGGACGAAGTAATTCTAAATATTATAAAGTTGTTAATATTCGTGTAAGCCGTTGTCAACTGTCGAAGTGCCAGCCGCTTAACACAGGTCCGTCTCCAGAGACACGAACCTCGCATTACAAGAGCCTGTGCCGACATCGCCCGACCTTACTAGTTTTATCTTACCTTTTTATTCACTATACATGTCTAAAACAATTGAGAGCTTAATAAATTATTCCTAAGGTTATTTAAATATGAGAGCGTTAAAAAGTTTCTTAATAGATACATTTTATTGATGTTCGAAACATTCATTTTATTCGAACTTTTGGGGCGATTTCACTTTTAGTTATAGAACCACATGTTTAAGTAGTTTTAAAACATACGATAGGGTATTATGGACGAGTAGTATGCGTCGGTGGCTCAGGGGTTTTAGC
>QDHC01001291.1:504487-515555 GCA_013186455.1 Papilio dardanus tibullus
AACTACTGACTCTTAAGTATTTCAACTTCATACTATCAGTTTTGTATCCCTCAAAACAATTGGATTATTACCTATTTTGCAATTGCAACATCAAATTACCACTTTCATTCATACTAAACTTCGTATTGCCTTGATAATTGTAGAATAGTATCGCTTACATATCAATAACAACTATCAAAGGTATCTTAGTCATAACAAATGCACCAATTATTGTAACCTTCTAATTTTCCTACTACTAGCATCAAAAGAGGTCTGCGCTTGCACAACATTCGTGAAGATTCAAGGTGAACGGGTCGAGTGTCTCGCAACACGACCCGATACTGCTTTAAAATTCCAACTAAAAACCTCACAAATATAAACACGACCACAACTATTGCATAACACCGGACAAACTAATAAAGAATACAATTATAACTACAAGTAACCACAATTATTTTTATTACTACAAGAAACTAAACATTGATATTAAAAGACAGGAGCGATTTAAAATTGCCATGATACAGAAAACTATATAATTGTTGTTTGTGTATAATTCTATGTGCCTCATGATGTTCGTACTTACACTTAAGCTTCTGTACCTCAATAATATTAAACTATAAAGTTATTATATAAAATTCTTGACAGCCACACAATTATAATAGTTTTGGTTTATAGATTTCTAGGTTATGACTCACAAAAACATTCATTGAATATTAACTGATAACATGGTCATTGAATGTTTTAAAAATATTAACAAGTATCTATTGAATAGAATATAAAACTGTCAAATAGGAATTTAAAGGTTTAACTTTTAAATCAATATTATTTAATATTTACACCAAAATTGCTAAATTATAGACAACATATGTCATTTGTGTCTCGAAAACATAACCGCTGTCTGCGTCAGCAATAAAGGTACCTTATTATTTGGTTCATAAAGTCATACAGTCGGTCAATAGTATCGCTCAATATAAACAAAACTAATATTTTTAATTCTAAGCACATCAGACACATTTCCACGATGACTGCTAACTCTGAATCTTAAATGTATAATTAAAAAAGGTCAACAAACTATGCGGCATAAACAAGTTTGGACACTTATTGGGTAATAAAATAATTACCATGTATTTCTTTCCTTTGAAATTGAACGTGTACCATGATAATTAAATCACTTAGTAAATAAACTATCTGACGAAAATGTATATACAATTTTATTTATAAAATATTGTAAATGTTCATTAAATGACTCTTATTTTCGTACTGAAACTGAGTATAATTTGCTCATAAATAGTTTTTTTTATTTGACTTTCTAAAAGCTATCTCTTCGTCGTGTACAATAAAACTTAGTGAAAGTATATAATTTACATTACTTAAGAGTAATGTATCATAATATCACTTTAAGTTTATTAAGGTTTTGTAACTTTGCAATTACGATTTTTAGAGCGTTTTAAAAGTGGCTAAGTGAACAATTACAACAAATTAAGAATATGCATTTTTTTTCATATTAGTTATAATTGTTTGAACCAAAAATGAAAAAGTAACAATATCTTATAAATATTAATGATACTTTATAAATGAGGATCCTATCACCAACTGGGCGTGCTCAGACTATTAATAACCTTCTATGTAAGTCTAAAGTAAAGAAAAAGGCTCGGATGGGAAAAGAGATTTGTATCCAAACGGTGATAAAAATGATAGAGGTGATGAAGCTAAAGTAGGTACTTACAGCGACGAGTCCGTCATTCCCGTAGCTCCTGCCTTCCAGCGCTAGTTCCTTATCCAGCATGGCATCCAGCTGCTCCAGCTGGTGGCAGGAGGCGCGCGCGGCCACCCAGCTCGATGCCACGATGAACGAGCCCAGGATGAAGGAGGACGCGATTATCGTCACCGCCGCGATCCGCGCAATTTGTACAGATGATGACACCCTTTGACGATATGCCTATAAACATACCAAATAATTATTAAAAAAAGGAACACTTTTATTCATTATTAAATTTTCACAAAGAAACATGTCCAATGAAAATATTATAAAAATTGTACAGTTCAGTAAGTGACGATGTTTACAAGTCTTGATTCAGAATAACTACTATATAAATCAAAGCCACTTAATTTACTTTTTACAAGAGTTTCCTCAATAAAATGTATTAAATTGTCATTTTTAGCTAATTGATAGTTATATTCGTCAAGGAAAGGAAGAAAATACTCTTCATATACACTAATATTGTCATGTCTGGCAACTGTTCATCAAGAACGACATCGCTTTTTATAGTCAAGAAAATCCTTTATAAAATATAATACAATTCTATGTACTTGTTGATACATCAAATGCAAATGACTTGAACATTAGTATTGGCGCGCCGTACGCGGCTTGGCATCGTACAGTAACGTTCACTTTATAGCCACACGAGCGGATCTGTTTGAATCAAACCCACAACGCCATACTCGGCACATCGGCCTTGGACCACTGAGAAAACATCTCACTAGACTATACACTTAAAACATATTCAACAAACTAATATGTACTGAAAACATAAACGTAAGCAAAAGCAATATTAACATAACCATAACTTAGATGCGAAAGAAATCGAAAATTCCATAACGCAAATGGCAAAATATATTTATTGTTTGTTATCTGATGATATTTGATTTAGCTTAAAAGTGAAAATCGACTCTCAAACTTTATTCGTAACACGATCTTACTTAATCACTTGTTGTAATTACGCGAATACGTTTATTTAAAGTTAAAGGTTCCTTCATTACAGATACCTAAAAGATTTTTTCTAATCTGATTATTAATTCTTGCGACTAGTGCGTCTCAAAAACTTTAGTTGTTTTCCCATTTTTTCCACTCTAACGTAGGTATTTATCATTTAATTGTCGGATTTGAAATATTACGTTCGTATTATGGAAATTATATTTAGACACGGATCAAGAAGCAGGTACGACCAGCGAGGTTTATTGGAAAAACAAATTGCGAAGGCACAAATTGACGTCGTCATGCTTGCCGAAGATTTCGCCGGTTTTCGAGTGCAATCTTAAAAGAACTTTCACCGGAAAGATGGCGCCAGCGGTGCACTGATCCGCGTCATTTATGTAATCCTGTGGCACTTGTTCGACGTTAAATCATTTTAACATTATCGAAAATTATGTAGAATCTAATAACGCAATACAAATGAAATCTTTTGTGATACCTGAATAATGTAAACTCGTTACGCATAGATCGGTGTGAAATAACAAAAAATTGGATATTCATCCACCGAGACATCGAGATATAGTTATTTTATAATCATTATGAATGAAGGTTCACTCTTGTTTTCATAATCTCATGTTATTACCTTTTATTCTTAAGGCAACAAAGGTGACCATGGAATATAATTTAATACCATTAAATAAAAAATATATTCTCCAATGTCGAAGCAAGCTAATTTCTAGGGAAAGCCTAGATATATTTTTTATCGTCTCCGATCATACTCCGGCTAGATTGTGGCACTATAATATTCCTACTTATTTTAAGTTATCCGCTAGTTTAAGTTGTCGACGTTAATCGTTTAATAATAACTACATTAACTTTCTAATAATAAGACTAATCATCACAATAGAAAGCGTGTTTTACAGCCTTTCGCTATATTAATTTTCCGTCCTAATACAAACAACTTCTAGCTACTTATTAAAATAAACCTATGTACGCTTGGCAAGTCGTAAGATTCGGAAGCCAAACTCTTCTTTTAATACAATATTGTTATCATTAGACTAGTCATGATTTTTAAAATAACATCACGTAACATTACAGAAATATGACTTATTCCGTGTTTAAGAACAATTTGACATGACGTAATGACCATTACTGGAACCAATGTTTTAACAAGCCCACGCGGTACGGAAGTGCTCGCTTGTGGAACCACTCTAACGGTCACCCAGTCAATAAAACTATAACCAAATGCACAACTTAACCAGTAGGTAACTAAAACTTTAAAACGAATATACTTCTACGTTCGAAAAAATGAAAACTTTAACGTACAACTAAGTATATTAGTATGTAGAATTAAATGATAAATCAAAAAATAACTTATAAAATAATTAACTTCCATATTATGATAAAATTAGGCGTTTAAAAAGTTAAATATGCGCTTAATTTAAAGATATTTAGGTTAGAAAAAAATAGTCTATTCTTATTTCATTTTTTAAAATAAGTGCATCGACATCTAGCTTGAAACAAAACCAAATGTTATAAATAAACAAAAACGTGTTCCGATTTCGAAATATATCCTTTGACTTATTGATAAAATGAACACGGATAGGAATAAATACAGCGATGAGCAAGAGGGGGGGAAAAACGTAGCTGCTTCGTATCATAATGTAGGTAAAAATGCATCCTAACGCTTTGAATCATCAATTTATACTATTGTCATTAAATATAAGTCAAAAAGTCAAAGAAAAAATCCTTTAAAACTTCCAAAATAAAGTGCATTGTGTGATAGCACATAGAAATTCTGTAGAAGGCATTGGGGAAGGTCTATGTCCAGCAGTGGGCAGATAAAGTCTGATGATGATGATGATGAAATAGAAATTGTACGACTTTACGTGTACATGGTAGGTATTTAATTAAGAATAGGCTAACCAAGGCTTGGTTCATACAAGAAAAAAGGAAACGAGCGAGCTCAGTTTACTTTATCTAAAACAGGTTAAAAATCTTTATGATTTTAAGTATGTATGCCGTTTTCCTAAAGGACCATAAGTTGTAAGTATTTTTAGTAATAGTTTAGATTCGAGAAACAGTACTAAAATGTTCGAGAACATTTGGAAATGTTAAGTCACTCTTCATTGCTTCTCTTACATAAAACTTTATTTGGCTTAATTATGTAACTTAGAACCATAAACAAGTCTTGCCGTTCGGAGAACTAATCTACAAAAATAAATATTGATACAATTTATTTACTTGGACAAGTTGCCTGTATAAATATACATCCATATGTAGGAATATTATTTATGCGCTTGTTAGAATAGATACTTTATTTTGAACAGATGATTACTATTAGCAAGTCTATTGATTTCATCTTGTTAATTGATATTATTATACCTTGATAATTATACATATGCATTTAATTTCCTTAAGCAAATCAGTCAAGAATCAAGTGTGTGTGAGTATAATGTAAACAGTCAAACCTAGATAACCGAGAAAGGTTCTATGGTCCCGTCGAGCTACCTCCATATGCGAGAAACTCGAATTGGAGAAAAACTCTATAATCAAGACAAATAGTCCCTTGGACCCTCGTTAAACCAGGTTCGACAGTGTTTTGAACATTATAATAGAGTCGTAAATGTCTTTGTAAACAATAAGTTTTTTATGAAGTCACTAAAAGTGGTAGGATATGACGCAAACGCCATTGTTATGTCCACCGCGGCTGGTCGCCGCTCGTACCTATAACGATTTCACTCCGTTGCGACGTTTATTACAATGCCGGGTTTTTCCTTCTCTTGACGGACAAAAAAAATAAAATCAACGAAGGAAATAAGGTTTCAGAATACAGATTATCATGCAACTGTATGCATAATAATTATTGTTACGTTAAAAAATGCAAACGGATTGTACTGTCATTTTAATGATTTTCAAAGTTTTCCATTGTGTTTCATAGTCATAAATAAACAACGCTGCAACTAAAAGTGAAATCTATTCAAACAAAATATTATTATCGAGGCAAAATTAACTTGACTTTGATTGTCTATTTTGAAATTTTTGTCTAGCAACATAGCAGTCGGTTAATACTGCATACATTTAAACGATATTATCTTTACAAATGTTTTATCTCCACAGGATAAGGAAAAATCACTACTATCCATTTTTCATCCAAATTACATAACCTATAAATATATTAGAAGAAAGATTGAGTCTTTAGACTAGAAAATTAACGAATTACAAATTTAATAAACTTCAATGTGAACCATAGTTACTTTTTTTTTTGTTAATGAAAATAAAAAGTCACATGTAAAATGATTCAATTCGATGTAATTGTGGAAAGTCTATGCGCAAAAAAAAAACACTATTTTAGAGTCATGATGTTATTACTTAGGAATAACGATTCGAATAAATTACTTAAATAGAAAAGAATTCAACGCATTACTAAGCACCGATTCTACTCAAACACAATGAAAAAAGTTGATCCATTAAACATGCATCTGATTATTTTTTGCAGCGTTACTCTTGTCTCGTGACTACCTCTAATTATATAATAGATGCTCGATTATAATAATAAATGGACAGCTACAATAGAACAATGAATTCTCACATTTACTGGCATATCTTATGGAACTCGCTTTGTGCTTCTCAGAAATTATTCCACTAAATCTCTACTCATTAAAATTAATACAATGTAACCTCCTTTAATCTATCTTTTACTTTTTGTTATTATTTACTTCAAAAAACAAATTGTTAGATATCCAAGCCAGAGTCAAATACATTCTGGTACTTATTATATACGACGTAGATTTTGTATTGACTACTTAATACTTAATCAGAAAAGTTTTCATCAGCCTTTATAAAGGTAAAATTCGTACGAAAAACAAAGAATAATGAAACCATAAGTCGGTAATATCCCTCGATAGTTTACAAACAGGCGGCGCGTCGCATGCGTCACCGGCACCCGGCGCCGGCTCCGGCCGCCGACAGAGAGAAAGGCGCTTTCCCGCAACCTCACTCACAAACCGGCATTATTTATTAACTAACCCATCATCTAGCTTTACTTTTATGGACTCAAACTAGCACATGACACCGTACTTAATACATTATGTTTGGCAAAAAAAACGCTAAAATCAAAGAGATATAATAAGAGAAAACCTATGTTAAGTAGTTATTTAGTACATTATAAAGTTCCAAAAGGTAAAATTAAAAATTGATCTACGTTATTCAAGTTTTTAAAATGGTATAAACAGGTGACATAAGTGATGAACTGTGATGAAAAGTGACTTTACCGGCGGTGGTTCCGAAGCGCTGTACACTTCCGAGGGCGGGTACTCCGGCTTCATGGTGATCGTCGCCATTGAATCCGGCTGGTGCTCCTTCTCCATCACGGCTTAATGTCACGAAAAAAAAATAATTTGTATTGTACGCGCGTATCGACTGACGTTCAAAACAGGAGTGCGACGAAACGAAGGCGAGCGAGTGAACGGCGACGAGTGGTGGGGTCGCCGCAAGGAGGTGGTGATTGTATGATGTATTGTTCGCTGGCTGATGCTAGAACATCGGCCAACCTTATACACGGATGTACTACAATACGATCGGTTAAGGCCTGAGTACCACATGAGCTAAGCTCGTCCTACATTCTCTTTTATGGCCACCTAAGTATAGGAATATACATTAAATTTGTTATTTTCATTCGACGTCTGAGTATTAAATACGTCTCATGAAACTTGAACGATAAGCTTCTTCTATTTTCATCGGTTTCAAAAAATAAAACAATTCAAAGTATGAATATTTTATCTTCTTGAACTTACATTCTATTAATTCACAAGACATTCAGAATTCACAATTATCCATCTGCGTAATCTGCTGCTTCAAAAGCTCAACCGACGTCTCCATTTCGTGGACAAAATGCAAAACAACCTAACCATTACATCACTATTGAATTTTTAAAACCAGCCTGCTGTTCACAGCCATCAAATCGGTTGGGTTCATGTCAAAACACCCCTAATTCTATTTTAATATGCTTTTAAATATTTGGTTAAACTGAAAAAAATAGCAATGACAGTCATAAGCTCCTCAAGCCCCGCACTTTAGTAGGCGTTGTTGTGAAATATATTTAATCATAACGGTTCTAAAACTTTATGGCTCTCTGTACATTACTTTCCTCTTCAAGTAAGGTATCTAAACCGCCATTCAAATGTTCAATTTGTTTTAAGCTGGCAAACGAGCAAGTGGAAATCAGATTTGTCTCACTGATATATGTAAAGAAATCATTTAAACTCTTCTTTGGCAATAAACCAGTTCGCCTGTGTTGCTTAGTTCTTTGAATTTCGATTAGGTTTAGTAGTTTTATTTGTATTGTTCGTTTAGTAAGTGAGTGTTGGTGAACAGCCATGACCGCGGCTGCGCAGTTGGCGAAATCAATCGATTACTACCGTCGCGCAATTGCAGCCATTTGTCCGTGCTCTTTATGTAAAATGCTCTTTTTTATTAACTTTCTCCGCTAAAAAAAAGAAATCTGATTGCATTATCGTCTGAGAATAATGACGCGCTTTGGTCATTATTTCTGTAAAATTATAATTCTTATGTAATTACATTTAAAGTATCTTGGTGACAGTACGAAATACAAGCACATCAAATACAAGGTTGTGTTGTGGAATTCGACACTGGAAGGCTTTTTTTAAGTTTTTTTAACTTATCTCTACCTTAAACCTTCTTTAGCGTAATAGGCTTCGTTTGTATATTCGTTTTTAAGTTTAGTTAACTTAAAGCACATGTACAATAAATGCGAGCTTCTACCATATTGTATACTACCCTCTTTGAGTGATGAGTTTTAATTACTGTTTACGCTCCGTTATTTCTTGTACATTAAATTAGGGCCGATTTAGGGCGAGTTTAGGTCTGGCATATGTTAATTAAAACGATGATGATGATGATAATGACGAAATTTGAAATGAAACAATACTGTGTGGGTACACACGATCTCAAGATTCAGAATGAGACTGGAGGTAAACTTGCAGACAGATTAGTTTTCTTTTATTTTAAATTAAAATCACTGTGTTATATGTATTTAAGTAATATTTATGATCGTGTTATCATTGTTTAGATTTTTAATATTTATATTAAAATAATGACCTTTTAAAATCCAATCTTGGCTAAAAGTTCTCATAAACCACAAACACAGAAATGTCAGAGTAAAACGTCAAACTTTGTTATTTCAATTTTCAGGTTGGATTATTATAACTTATAAGTTTTATTGATTTGGTGCATTGATTAACTAAAAATACAAATACATTAAGGAGTTTTAAAACCAATTAAAAAAAACTACATCGAAACATCAAAATGGCAAGTGGAAAAGGCACTTTTCAACCGGTAAGTATACTTCTCCCAAAATAGAATTTCTGTTCATTTAGATATAAATTACCTTAACATATTCTTTTACTAGGATTCCGATGTTCATATATCATTTGAAGATCAACAGAAAATAAACAAATTCGCTAGACTGAATGCTAAAGTTGATGACATAAAACAAGAACTGAAATCGAAGCAAAATGATTTAAAAAATCTGGATGAGGCGGTAGACGAATTAGGTCTAGGTGATGATACAGAGACAATTCCTTATCTTATTGGCGAGGTATTCGTATGCCAGAGCTTAGAAGACACTTTAGTAAGTATATTTTGGAAATTAAAAAACCATATTGCGGATATAACCTCAATCTTTTCCTGGAATATAAACTACATGATATGTAACAAAATGGTTAAAAACTTTTTTTTGTAATTCGGTACTTTCTAAACATTGCGTTACTATGAAGCTGTTTGTAGAAAACACCTAAGCTGGATACAACTTATTTTTTTTTCACTACAAAACATATGGTTTATGTGTCTGGTCCACAAAAACATGACATGATTATAAATAAATGTTTCTACTTTTAGGATTAAATAAGTAGAAAAGCTACCAAAATCTTAATATTTTACATATTGTACATGTCCGATAAGTCATTAAAATTCATGTATTTCTTTCAGAAATCATTGGAGGTCACAAAATCTAAAAAAAAAGATGAAATAAAAGAATTGGATGCAAAATATGCGGAGTTGAAGGCACAGATGGGAGAGTTGAAAATACACTTGTACGGCAAGTTTGGAAGTCACATCAATTTGGAAAATGAAGAAGATTAGACAGCAAAATATATTATTTTAGCTTTTATTGTTAATTCTCTGCAATCAAGATTAACTTTCTCATAAAATTAATTTATTTTTTAGCATATATAAATGTATCAACTTTCTGCATTCAGTTATTGTGTAAAATAAAACAAAACTTTGCAATATAACTATATTTATCACATTCATTAACAGGAACGGTAAACAATTAACCAAAATAAATAATAAAATTACTAATTTATACATATTAATTACTGTTTCAATAAATATACAGATTATTAAACAATTCTAAACAAAATATAATTCATTATAATTTCAATGGAACTTCAGCCAATTATAATCAGACTGAATGCTTTACATTTGTCATTTTAATTGCACAAAAATGACTCGATTAAACCAGAATTATGTTGAACATTTGTAGTTATACAAAATAATACAAAAATGTATAATAATTTGTGCAACAATATTTATCCTACGGCCTCATTAGACCGAGATCGCGATAAAAACGGAGATTTTGCTTCGACGTAAATCGCATTCATCCGTATCGCGAACTCGGTCTAATGAAGTTGTAGGGTTATACCAACCTGTGTTTGATATTATTTTGGAATTATTTGCTAACATTTCTTAAATATATAAGATACAGCTTATTACATATATTGTGAGTTTAGTTTATGCCACTACTGACTTCAGTGGCACCAAACACGTAAATATGAACACATACTGCACTCCTTTAATAATTATAAAAATAAATAAATTGTACTAAAGATCGTATTATACTAATAATACTAATTTATACCTAAAACAAGTTTCTTGCTATGCATATTAATAAATTTCAAATCAACAAAGCTGCAAAACAATTTAAAATACGTTTTAACCATAAAAGTACCCAATTGTGGATAGAAAGTACTTAAAACACTTAGTTTTATATATAACACATATATTTCATATATACATTGAAAAAAATTTAAAAGAGGTGCCAGCACCAAAAATTTAATTAGCAACCTAACATCTGTGTCAATTTAAAAGGTTTTATACTTCCATTTTCTCTTAAAATTCTAAAATATTCAATATGGAATAGAATAGAAATAAATGTAGTCATTTGTACAAAAATAAATTAAACCATCGAATATATCATTATATACACATACTAGCTGTTGTGCGCGACTTCGTCCGCGTGGAATTAAATTATATAACCTATGTTACTCGGGGATAATGTAGCTTTCTAATGGTGAAAGAACAAACAAAAATACAAAG
>QDHC01001291.1:516023-540398 GCA_013186455.1 Papilio dardanus tibullus
TTTTTGAAATCGGCCGAGTAGTTCTTGAGTTATTTCAATACAAACAAAAATACAAAGTTTCTCTTTATAATATTAGTGTAGATTACAAATATCAGCTACAATATAAAATTAATTCTAGGCACATAAATTTGGTAACCTCAATAACTTTATGGCAAACAATTTATTTTTGTTTGGTTGTTAATTTTAAAATTAGCAACCAAAATAAATGTTTTCTATACACTATCATAACTTTGGCCGTTTCCATCTCATAGCAAATAAATATTGTACACAAATACACCAGAAAAAAAAATTACATCAATAATTTAAAAAATAATCATTTCTATAAATTCGGGAAGTTAAAAAAAAATAATTTAAAGGTTAAAGGTTTCACCCATGATGGGCTCCATTTTCCGCAACTCCACGACTAGCGCGTATTTTGCATGAATACCTTTGAATTTCTTCGCTGATATGTGCAGGTTGCATCACGATGTTTTCCTCCTAAGAGCGTCGGGTAAATATGTACACATGAAAAAATAATTTATAGATTGTTTTAAAAACGCGATTCTTTTCCAAAGAAAATTCCATACAATTTTTTCATGTCTATGACATCTATGTATTGTATTTCATAAATACAATTATAAAGCAGATTATAATGCTTTGGCTTTGTTGGACTTAATTCGCTATAAATACAGAGACTGCCTTGGATAAGTCTGTTTTTATCGCGAACTCGGTCTAATGCAGCCGAAGCATAATACATGTAAAATATTTAAACTCCCCTCTGTAGAGTGGGGTGTGTGTTAGAGAGGGAGGAGTGCTGGAGACTGTCCTCTTCGTCCGTGTCGTGCTCGTTGGATATCCTGATGGCCTGGTACCACTGGTTGGTCAGGTCCGTCATCTGGCTCTTGCAGTCCTTCAACTCCTACAATATAATGCAAATTGCAAGTTATATACTTACTAGTAGTTGCTCGCGACTTCGTCTGCGAGGAATTAAAGAATATAGCCTGTTGCTTGGGATAACGTAGCTGTCTAATTTGTAAGTTTTTGAGTTATTTCAATACATACAAAAATACAAATCTTTTCTCTTTATAATATTAGTACAGATAAAAAATCTTAATATACCTGATGCGTAAACCTTCGAGTGAAGAAAGGCGTCAAATACTTCATGTCCAAGCGAACAAAACCTTTAAGTCTTGTTGCATGAGAATAATTAACCTGCAAACAAAATATTTAAAACATAATTTCTTACCCTACAGCAGCTACATTAGACCAAGTTCGCGATAAAAACGGTTTTTATCGCGAACTCCGTCTAATGTAGCCATATGGTGAAAAAATAATTTTCTTTTTATTAGCACAAATGTCTTGTAAAGGTTTTTTTCTAACTTATGTACACATTATTTACCTCAAGTTCCTCCTCGGTTATTTCTGACAGATGTTCAGAGTCAATGGCCTGACCCCACTCCTTTGTTTTAGACAAACTCACTTCCTTCTGCTTTCTTTGAGAACGCGACCGTTTCGTTTTCTTGTTAGCCTGAAAAAAAATGAAATTATAAGAAAAAGCATGTACAAAAAGATTTTGCAAATTACATTCGGTCTTTTGTATATGCCTAATACTTTGTATTAGACAATAGACACATTAGTCTAATATTTTAAGTACAATGTTAACTTACTCGTAAGAATTTCAACAAAGGCATTGTGGAGCCTCCAAAGAACAAGGTGGTGACGAGGACGATGATGAGCGTCGTCGTTATTATGACGTGCCGCGTCTCGTCCGAAAACTCGAGATGTAAAGACAGTGCGTAAGAAATTGCACCTCGCAATCCTGTCAAAGATAATACGATTTACCAACATCAGCGCCAAAAAATATTGTAAAGAAAAAGCCATAATTATAAAATAATACAAACCACTGAACCACATGATGAACATCATCTTTTTGGTAATCTTGTGCTCTCTGAATTTGTTACAAAGCAACGCGAGCGGGAAGATGTTAGCCGCCCTCCCCAGCAGGCACATCACAATGCTCCACACAACTAGCGCCGGCTCCACGCGGTGACGGAAACTGAAAACAATTCAGAGTCCAACTTAGTGTAGTAGTAGTAAGATACTCGGAGTGTTATCATTTCATGTGTTTGTTTCCTCTTAATAAAAGTTTTTTTTTTCATTTTTGTTAATTTTGGACTACTTTCTTTGGAAAATATGAATTGTGCAATTTATATTTGGCATGGCACAATCCAAAAACACAATCATATCATATGCTATATACTAAGTTTTGTTAACTGACTTCCAACAGGAGGTTTTATAAACATCACAATTTGATGATAATATTGTAGTAATAGTTCCTGTAACAATATGTAATACTGGTGTAAAATCTACACTATTATATAAAACAATAATGCTTGTTTGTCCCTATATATGCTTGAATCTTTAAAACTACGCAACGGATTTTGATGCGGTTTTTTAATAGATAAAGTGATTTATAAAGAAGGTTTTATGTATAACTAGCGACCCACCCCGGCTTTGCACGGGTGCAATTATTATTATGATGTTATATACATCATTTACAGTTTTTCTGTAGTGTATTTAGTATCAGCATTGAACCCGTGCATAGCCGGAGCGGGTCGCTACTATCATTACAAAACCCATATCTTTTCCTAGAATAATTTTCTTTACAATACACTTGTATAATAAAAATTATTCAAAGGAAACTTTCATAATCTATCCTTGATTATATTTTTATTTGCTTCCTTATCTTTATCATTCATACAAGTTAAAAGTATTAGTTTCAGTACACTAATGAATTATGTTGTTAAAATGTACAATCATTCATAGATAGTATTTATCAAGGTAGTCATTTTACTATCTTTATGTTTGCACTAACATGTTCTCTAACTCTCTAACATTAAAATCCAAAAGTTATTAGATAATTAATTAAATTTACACCTAATATTCTTACACAACTCATAATGAAATACCAAGTTTTCAAGCCAGAGAACTTTCTGACAATGCTAGTTATTCCAACTATTACATCAAATAGAGAAGAGTAAATGTTAATTGTAATGCAGTTATACTAATTATCTAGTTAAATGTATATAATTACCTAAAAATAGCTAAGCCCAAGTAGGCAAATACACATGTCTCAGCAATGAAGGCCAGTGTCCTCATCGTCTGCTGCATTGTGACTTGTGTCACTGTTGATAGGTTGAAATGTGTGTAATGTGACATCACAATGCCACAGAACAAGATTGCCATAATACCTGCAACAATACTTGTATACTACGTAACTATGTAACATAACTCTATCATACCACATTCTTAATTTACCTACAAATAAACAATGGTCCAGATAAATTAAAGTTTTTTTATACAGTAAAACCTCGGTTAGCAAGAGTCCAAGGAACCGTGATATTTGTCTCGCTTTTACACGTTTTTTTCTTATCTAAGTTGCTTGCTTATGTAGGTAGCTCGTCAGGACCAGAGAACGACTCCCGGCTATAGAGGTTTCTCGCTTATGCAGGTTTGACTGTATATTTAACATTTGAGGAACAATTAATAAAGAACTCACCTGATAAATGTATTCCCTCGGCCAATACATACGGTGCATATGTAAATACTAACATCATACCAAATTCAAGAGATGGATTTTTGCGAAGATCAACATGTTTAAGTAACAGAGCGCTGATTAGTGCAAAAACAACACCGATGCCGGCTGATGCAAAGAACATTAACCAAAATCTGTTAATTGCTGACAAAATAGCCTCATATGTTGACATCATTGGGTCGTTTGAATCCAAAACTGCGGTAGTGAGAACTATGGCTATAGCATCATTGAGGATGCTCTCACCGAACACCAACATATTGAGAACTGGATCTACATCCAATGCGTGGAATATGGCTACAGTGGCCACCGGATCAACGGCAGAAATCAATGAACCAAATGCAAATGATTCTACGAAACTCAGTTTATACACAACTTGTGCCAAACCTAACAGATAAATACCTGCACCAATCACAAACGCAGATATAGCCGTCCCAACTATTGCAAAAAGTAAAATCGACCCAATGTTCTGGAAGAAGTTACCTTTGTGCAAATTATATCCCGATTCAAAAATTATTGGTGGTAGCAACACTAAAAAGAAAGCGGTCGGCGAAAAGGCCTCTTCCTTCCTCCAGTTTGCTATATTCCTGATTGACATTAGATTTATAATCATCCCAATCAAGGCGCCGAGGAACACTATGACGACACTTTCGGGCAAATACGAAAATCCCGTTTGCAACATCAGATGAATTAACAATATGCCAAGTGCCAATATGCATAACACAAAGAATATAGCCATTGAGCTGTTATGTTCATCTTCCGCTGAACTTTTACCAGGTAAGGGAGCCGCATCTGATGGACTGACATCAGAAATATTCGTAGCCGATGATGATGACGCATTCACTTGGACTATGGTCAATATTGATGAGTTAGAAGGGCCTATATCATACACGACAGGGGCTTCAGTCGAAGAACTCGTCAAGGTCGAAGGCAGCGACGGTTTTGCGCTTTCACTAGTTAAAGTAGTTTCACTTGAACTGGCTATGTTTGGGGCACTTTCAGCTCTTTTTGACCTTGACAATTTATTAGGAATATCTAAAATATTTGTTTCCAATTGGTTTTGTATCTGATTTTCATTATTATTACTGTCTAGTGATTCAATAGATGATTTGTAGTGACAATATGACAATGATACAGTATAAAATAAATATATTAATGCACAAATTTTATAACTTATGTTTTTCATTTTGTAAACTTGTTTTATTTCTTAACCACTACAAACTCTCAAAAGAGTCAATTTAAACGCTTACGAAAAATCCGTACACACTTTTCTAGAATGAACATATTACTGTTTCGGTCAGCGAAAACAATATTTTTAATAAAATCGATTGTGATTGCGATACTCCAATACAATGATAAATGACTTTTTTTTTTTTTACTTGACATAAACCAAAGACAAACTATAAACTTTTGTATACCATAAATACATATGACAGATAAGAAATGAAGACAAAAAGTCCACGAAGACTACTACTTTTAATCTGCGATTGGTTTAAAAGAAAGTACAAGAAAAATAAAAATTAAGAAAATTCTTTGAGATGTAATTTTATTTTTTCGTCATTAACGTAAAAATAACTTTTACTTAACAGATTTTTTCCCCGAAATAACGACGTACTTCAACTAAGTTGCTTCATTTGTACGAAAGCATGCTACAAAGTTGATGAAACTTTTGATTTATTTATACAACACAATTACATCATTTGTGGAACTAATCTGTTAAATATTTTATCAGATTCTCCAATCTACAATTTTCACTAATATTTTTCTATATTTCCGAACATTTCTTAGATTTATGAACCTTTACAAGGTTTTATAATAATTCCACAAAATATTGCAATAAAACAAATGTTAATGATTCCTTCATTTATTTTTATTCTTAAGATGTTTTAGTTTTTGGTTAAAATAATCCCAACTGTTGCCTGTAACATTAACTACACCATATTTCATTATAAATAATATGCAGAAAATAATTCATAACCTTCTTAAAATAAATACATTACATAAGTACAGACTAAAAGCGTAAATACATTATATCTATTGTAGATGGAGCAATCGGAGCACAAAAGTGTGGCATTCTAGGCCTCTCGAGGTCTTTTTGTAGTGAAGTTCGTCTTTGTTGTCATTTACATTACTCTATTAATATGAAACATATTTTATTAACATAATTATTTTTATTTAAATATTAATAATATAATTTATTTCTTAGTTTTAGTTTAATATAATTTAGACATTTTAAAACGCGAATAATTTTCTAACAACAATATTAAAACACAATATTACGTTTGTTTAAAATATTTTGGATTTAAATTTGTTTCAGATAATAAATTATAAAATAAAGTCAATCAAATATTTTGAACTGTTTTAGTTTATTTCACTTTTTATTTTTAAACTCTACATTTTCCCAAACATGGGAAATATTTCCATTATACTGGCAATCATTTGTGTCATGCACAGTTTTGACTTATCCAAAATGGGTTCTCTTTAAAGTGTCAAACTTGTATGGAATGCTCCGTCTATAGGTATAATATATATATGCTAAGAAGAATATATTTTTTTAACAATTTACATAACAGCAGGCAACATTCTCTCTATGAAAGCTTTCATATCCTTTAGTTCCTCTTCGGAAGAGCTGTGTGTGAGGCCTTGATATGTGTTGAACTCTATGTTATTCATGAATGTTTTCAAGAAGGAAGCAGTCATCTGACCCCATTTGAACGGAACCACGGGGTCGCAATCGCCATGAGCTTGGAATATCTGAAAAATAAAATATTAGATTAAGCCACTTACTTTTGATAGTGCAAATTGGTAACGACAATTTTTTATAAAATAAAGCTAGAAGTTCTGCAGGCATTAATGCCGTTTCTACATTATGGAAACCATCAATTTAAAATAGAATTTACATATGTTACTGTAATGGCTGGACTATTGTTAATCTTAGGATTCACAGAGTTTTGCTTTTACAGTATTAAGATAATAGTCAGACCTGGATAAGCGAGAAACCTCTATAAGCGAGGGTAATTGTATAGTACCGACGAGCTGCCTCCAAAAGCAAGAAACTCGGATTAGAGTTATATTGCGGTCCCTTGAACTGTAGCTTATACATGTCGCATCGGCCAAGGTCCATTATTTTAATTCGAATAAATTTGATTATGTATTACTCAAATTTATTCACAAAGTGAATTTAGACGTTCATCAAACATTAATTCTACGTAAAACTATTTTGCTGTAAAACATTCGAACGTGTAGGTTGTTCCGGGCGACTATTACTAATTATTGAATAAGAATTACAAGTCAATCTTGTGCGAAACCGTACCGCTTATTCATGGTTTATTATTATTGATCACATAATTATGTTCGCAAGAGAAATAAGCTCTGCTAAACTTAAATTAATACACTCCAGGCAGCAGCTATCTCTTTATGTCTCAAAACACCAATTACATGAAAGCCATAACGTTTGCCATGTTTTTAATCATCTTATGACTTTAACAATGTCTCGATTAGAAATAAGAATAAAGTTGGGTATTTCCTTGTGTGAAAACCAGTCACCATTATTGTTGTTGATTAACTCTAAAATCGAGTCAATTGTCTGCTTTATTTATTCTGTGTAATAAAACATTGGTTTAATCAAGTGGCAAAATCCGTGAACTGGGATATTTTGTTGATATTTTAATAATAAGAATTGCAAACAATTGGTCAATAACAATTAAGTGTTTTTAAGTCAATTCACCATCCCATTTTAATAATAACTCTGTAAAATTGGTTAAAAAATCATTTCTACTGTTTCTTAGCATTACTTTATAACAACTGTTTATTTGTAATTCTACAGCCTTGCAACGTTACATTAACCTCAAGGTTGTATCCGGTAACGACCTCAAGGCGCCACCATCATCAGATGGCGGCGACTATACCTAACTAAATTTTGTAAAGCTTTATAACAGTGAGCGCATAAAGAATCGCTCAGTTTGTCTTGGATTTTGGAGGAGTAAATTTGGTAAGTAGACTCCATGTCGGATTACATAAGTGTTTGAACAATTTGTGTTTAGTGTAATTTTCCCTAACTTTAAAATATGTGCATTAAAAGTGTTAATATCGACTCAATTTCTTATTAATAATTTACAAATAAATACTCTAAACCAGTTGTGCATTTTACTTAGCTTAACTTTCAAATAAATACCCTAAACCAGTTGTGAATTTGATTTGGCGGAACTGATGCATTATATGACGGTAGCAGTTCTGCATATTCATTTCCTTTATCTCACTCCCTTTAGGATCTTTTTATCTGACATACATGTCTTAATTAAAAATTACTTGTCACATAATCATATAAGATTATAAGTCGAAACATGAACAAGTATTCTATATTAGAATTACATAATTTCCCAGCTCAATATATATCCCCACTGAGGGGCTCGGAGCCCACCCTGAGGCGCCCCTTAGTCCCCTAGTCGCCACTAGGCCTTAGTCATTCAATTAGATTAGAATTACATAATTTAAATGTAAAATATTGTAGTCTGTTTATATACAGCGTGTCCCAAAACTCAACGATAAGACAGTGCCAGTCCATCATCATATAGGTACCGACCTACATAGGGAATTAATAAAAAAATCCAGCTCTTTTTGTTTCAAAGTTATGTTAACTTTTTTTGATTTAATTGTACTTTGATACCATACACCATACGATTAGCCACTGTGTCTTGAGCTATAAACATATCTCTGATTTTTTATTTATATTAGCTAGCTTAGTAGCATAGCTAATAACTGCAGCTAAAAATGGGACTAAAATATCTGTAGTTTAAGTACAAAAAATTATTACTCTGTTTGCTTAAAATTTTAGAATATTTAAACTTTTTATCAACTTCGACATGCTGCTGTTTAAAAAAAATGTATCGAGGCTACCGTGGCATTTTGTTCCAAAAGTTAGCGCAACTCATCAAGATTCGAAAATGGTACAATGCTATGTTAGATACCTGTAAGAACCCTGTTATTTTTATTAAGTACTGAAAAGAATGAAATCGCATAGTTTCGAAGAACTTTACTGTAGAGAGAACTTTACTTTTTAGTGTTCAATAACGGATTTTAAGATACAGATGCGTGTACCTTTATTTATACAATTTGTGGTACAAGCGTGTTAGAAACCTACTATTGATAAGTCGGAGTGCAACATCATCATCACCATGACAATCACAGTAGAGAAGAAACAAAAACTAATTATTTCGATTAAATTATTTCTAGTTGGTGGTGGTGATAGACAAGATGGTTAAAATAAAACTCATAATTGTTATTTTATTTCAGTAAAGTTAACCAAAAACGTACCGCAGGGGGTCCATCTATTATGAGGTCACTACCTGTTTCACTCCGACTTATCAATAGTATCTAACACGCTCATACCTCAAAATGTATGAATAAAGGTTTTTTTATCCGAATCTCTAACTTAAAAAACTTTTTTGAACACTTATTGTAGTAAAGTTCTATGAAACTATGCGATTTCGTCCTTTACAGTTCTTAATAAAAAAATAACAGGCATTTTGCAAATTTCTACCATAACATTGTACCGTTTTAGAATCTTGATGAGTTGCGCTAACTTTTGGAACACCATGCCACGGTACCCTCGATATTTTATTTTACACTGTAGCATTTCAAAGTTGATGAAGAGTTAAAATATTAGAATATTTCAAGCAAACAGTTAAAGTACAATAATATTTTTTTTGTACTTAAAGTACAGATATTTTGGTCCCATTTTTAACTGCAATTAATAGCTATGTTACTAAGCTAGCTAGCGCAAATAAGAAAGTAGGAATATGTTTATAGGTCAAGAGACAGTGGCTAATCGAATGGGGTCAGGTATCAAAGAGCAATTAATTCAAATAAGTTAACATAACTTTTAAACTAAAAGAGTTAGATTTTTTATTAATTTTCCCTATGTAGTTACCGATGAATTTTGGGACACGCTGTATGTAAATTTAGAATATTAAAATTCAAATACACATTTAAATGAAGACATTGAATTGTTTGCAAAAAAAGATCTTTGACCCAACTTCATAATAAGTTTAAATATCCAATAAATGGAGCGTAATGATAATGAAACAATAGCCCATAAAAGCATTAAATGATAATCAGACCATTTTATGCAAAACATGTACATGACATATTCCAAAATGACTTAATTATAAAAAAGTGAACATGGCAAACCTAGGTAAAAAAATAAAGTAAAAAAAGTCCACACACAAATAATTACAAATTTAATAAAGCGCAAATTAAAAACAACAAAAAACGAGGCAATTATAAAATACCGCATTTTTAATTTCGCGTCATAGAAGAATGTACATCATTCAATTTGTTTAACTAAATTTTATAACATCATATTTAAAAAAATGCACAGCTTTAAACTACTGGTTGTATAAAAATAGAAAAATTAAGTGACCAATGAAAAAAATGTTCGAAACTCATCCACTAAAAGACTTAAGTGGATGATGAAAATTTGTATAAAAATATGTTTCCATTGTCATTATTACTAAAAAATTAACAAACACTTTTCAGTAAAGTAAATAAATAATTATTCAACAATATAAACATTGACATTTCATTTATTGATCTTCCACAATGGTTAATAGTAGTTAAGTAGAAATTGCAAAAAGTATCAAACTTACCGGTATAATAGTAGGGGCTTTGACATCGCCGGGGAAGTGGGCATGTCTCGGCAGCCAGCAGGACAGCGACATGACACCGGCCAGAGTGTCTGGATAAGTCAGCGCTGCATGCAGGGCTAGCGCTCCCCCTTGAGAAAATCCTCCCACCAGAATGCGGGTCACAGGAATGCCAGACTACAAATTTAATGCAAGTTTATTCCATTTATTTTTTATCCTTCTCTAACTGCTTTTAAAAGAATTTACATTTAACATTATTTTATTTTATATGAATATTGAACTGTCTTTTGATTACAAAATATTTAAAACATGTATTACTCAATACAAATTAATAATTAAGAATCACATTATTACCCTGATTTCATCCTCTATCATAGCATGAATGAGGTCTGTCGCCCTGAGGATACCTTCTTCATCTTCTGGTGCTGTAGCGTCCAGAGTACGCAAGTCAAACCATGAAGGCATTCGAAAACCGGCGTTGAGAGTCACCGGCATAGTGGAAGCAGTTGGACAAATCACCTTTACGTGGGGACCTCGAATAGCGGCAATCGTACTCGCCCAACCATGGCTGTGGCAAATCGTCAAAAAAACATATTTTTACTTCAAAATATCTAATAGGCATAAAAGTTGTCAGGCAACAATACCATACGTACCCAGTGTCTCCCAGGCCATGTAAGAATATCAGCTGAAATAAAACAGAACTTAAGACCAATATTTTTCTAAAGGATAAATTACTTATATTTTTACATACCGAAGCAGTTTGTTTTGCTGTTGCAGCAATAATTACAGGATTGGGCTCCATTGTAAGATTTTGTGATAATACAATTATTATCTGCAGTTGACTGACTGACAGACTACTCGACTTGACAACGACTAATCGCGATCAATGAATGAAATGAACAAATCAATAATGACCAACGACAACGCAACACAGACGCAACACGGCAGTAGAACAAGAACGTCACCAAAACACCACACAAATATTATCGTTATCTCACAGTTGTAGTAGGTAGGCAAAGGAATTCGGTATGAGACAAAAAATGCCATTTACTTACGTCATAGCTGTACACACACTACGGCTGTAAACCAATACTATCATTTCCTTTGCTGTATGTCTAGGACGAATGATTCGAAAAAATCACATTCGTAGAAAGGGAGGAAAGATTTATATAACTGTCTCTGTCATGTTACGAATATTTAGTATAAATGTGTCTCTCTCGCTATCGACACAATAATTAAATGACGTATCCGAAACTATTTTAGTCCAAGTTCTACCCTGTCGTTGATACGTAAAGACCTTAGTTAATGGATAGAAATTAAAGGTTTTGATCGACAAGATTAATTTATTATTACTTCGATAAGATTATTACTTCGTATAGTTCGCATTGTCACCACCGATAACCACAGCTACCGCCAAAACGCTGGAAATCAAATATTAATCCATTTATAGACGTCAATGACAGTCTTACACTCGAATTAAAACATAGATTATTACGACCAGATACGACATGATTTATGTAATAATGTCAGCGGCTGAGACACATTTATACGAAGTATACGTAACGTGACAAAGACACTACAGAAATCTTTGGTCTCTTTTTTCGTAAGCGATTTTGTTTGCTTGGGTCCAGAATTATGAGCCAGGCAAATGGGACATATATATTATGGCGCTCCAACCGTATTTTCGGTGTATTATCTTTTATGCGTCCCAGGCAAAGACTTTTACCTGTAATATGACGTGTTCAAAGACATTTTTTGTCCCTCAACCGTACACGTTAGAGCCTCTTCTATACTTTTCTCTTTCTACGTCTTTGTACAATCTTTGACTTTGTCATTGTCGTCATTCGTCATTGTTGTTTACCAATGCAGTAATAGTTTACTAATGAATTGTGTTTTAACTTTTTGGGGGAAATCCGTACTCCTTGGGCTAATTTAGAAAATAAATACTATCCAATATTTTCTTAATCTGAATGAGGTAAGTTTAAAAACTCTTATTACGGAATGAATACGTTATGTGGCCTTAAATAGAGTCTTGATTTTAATAATATAATGGTCGATTGATTATCCATAAAACGCATATTAAACGTGACAATGTTACTTTTAAAGCGATGAGCTCTTTTGTATGCCCAATATTCAATTTCACTTTGACAGTTAATTTGTTTACAAACATGAAAGAAAAAGTGTACAGCTTCCCAAATAAATGTTGATTAAAGATACAACTTAAACATTAGGTCCCACTGAATAGGCTTTTCTGATATGCATTAATCTGTTTATAAAAAAACACTATATATTTACATAAGCATAGCACAATGATGTCTTGCTAAACATGTAGAATGTGTGTATGACAAGTTATATTAAAAATATTGACGTCTAAACCGTGAAGCGCTTTCGATATATATATTTGCATTATACACAAGAAAATATCAAATCATGTATTTTAAGAACTTTTGCTTAGGTCAATAGTTAGGTAAAATAAAATTAATACAAAATGGGTATTATAAGTCGATACAGGCTTATATATTTTGTATAATCTAATAATACCTTATTTGTTAGTTTCAGCTAATAGACATCTGATGCTGGGCATAGGTGTCCACTTGATCTGTGACTTTTTCATCCACTGGACTAAAACCCTTCTAAATTAATATACATAAGACAAAATAACTAGTAAGAACTTTTACTACCTTGGTGGAATTATTTTTTTATGTTAACTGTTTCCAGTATTGTCAGCAATGGCTGGAGAAGAAGTATCACTTAGACTGGAAATGGGGAGATTAGAGATTGAACCAATAAAACCTAATAAGCAAATACCTGATGAAAATCCTTTTACTCACATAAAACTTCAAAAGAAATGGCCTGTTACCAACCCATGTGTTCAAAACTATAAATGTGCTTGTTCGCCTCACAAAAAGAATAAAACTGCTACAATCAGCAAAAAGAAAAACAATAAGATCTTACGTGAACCAGTTTTGAAGCTATCAAAACATTTTGAGAAAAGTGAATTGAGAAATCCACAATTATTAAATCATTGTAAACTGTCAATTCATAAATTGAATGCAGCTAATTTAAGCTTAAAGGCACTTGTAGATAATTGTAACCAGCTGAGTTTATGTTCCCATAACAATGGGACCAACATTGTCAAAACAGAGCCATATGATAAAGCCAAATGGTGGAAGAATGATGTTTCAAATGATAAGGCAGGCAAAGAGGCAAGCGCAGAGCTGAGCCAAGCGGGCTCATGCTCTCAACAAGCTCTCAACCCTCCCTGCGATGTTACAATAGATGAACTGGCCAGTTACTTTGAAACTCTTGTCCATATACCCAAGAAAATGTCATCAATGGCAGAAATGATGTATATTTAAACTGTTTATATTAATGTTTTATCATAAATATTCTTATTAAAGTATATTCTACATTATAATGTTTTTTTCTTAATATGGTTACTATAAAATTTAATATAATTTAACTATTTTAACTGCTTGTATATATATAAATCAATTTCATTTCTTGAAGTCCTGATTAATATAAGTTTGTCTATTGAAATTCTGTAGACAGGCCTTTTTATTTATCCCATAGAAGTTTGAAAGAAAATATACTTTCATTGCATCTATTTCGGACTTTAAAAAAGCGCCATTGTTTAATTCGGATATTCGATCGCGAACATAGGTAAGACTCCCGCCATTTCACTATTGTCGTTGACCATATCTTAAGCTGACTATAGAATAGACACTCAGTTTCAACTGTACAGTTCGGCTGCGCAGTTGTAACACTTGTGTAGGCAAAACTTTTGTGACTGTTTTTTGTACTTTACTATTTAAAAAAATGTTAAGATAAGTTGTGAATGATGGGCCTTGATTTTGATTTAGCGAACTATAATTTTGTGATAATCCCACATCAATCGTTGACCTCATTCATTGCTAGTGGAACTCAATGCATAACTATGGAGTCCCTTATCTTATTTTTTTCGCCGTGCGTTTTTGGATCACCTATATATTTATATTGAAGTCATGATACGCTGTATACTTAAAATAACTCCACAAAATGACGACACTCAATAGTATTTGAATTTCCCCATCGGGTAACTTGCCGGTCTATAATTAATATATCAAGGCTTTTGTAGACGGGAAACTGTTAATAACATCCCTAGAAGCTATCGATTTAAAAAAAGAGAAGTCAGTATCGTATCGAAAAGATTCTAAACAATTATACATCCCTAGTGTCAGTTGTCAAATGTTGGTCAAATGATTTTTTGAATTTTGCGCTAATGTCATTTATTTTGCGAAAATAACATTTATCGACATTTAAATTGATCACAATTGTGTTTTACATAAGTTGATGTAGAATTAAAAGATTATAGTAAATTACCATTTAGCTTATCAGAATTATAACAAAAATTATGTTTAACAAATTTGGCTGTCATATTTTTTTTAATGTTTATAAATATTCTTCAAATTATTTACTATTTTCAATTATAATATCATTTCTATCTGTAATATGTGTTTGGATTTATGAAAAAGAATCCTGTTGTGAGGTAAATTTAGAAGAAAAGTCTATTCTAGCTGACAATTTTTTTGTGCCTAATCTGATTACTATTATTTTCAGTTTTTATTCAAAAAGTGCATGCAATCAGATGTTATAGTAACGCAGGATAAAGGTGAATATAATCAATCCACTTCTGACAAAGAGTTTGTAAATAATTTAGAACCAAAAATAATGGAGACATTGGATGAGTAAACAAACACAATGGTATTAATTCAAAAATAAATGTTTAAATTTTTTAAAAGTTGGATAATATGTTTTTTTTGTACTGACATATACAATATTTAATGTTATGCCTTATTGTTTTGAAACAGCATTTGCATAACTGGTTTTCGTTTGTTGTGGATAATATTCCGTAAGTATAAAAGAGGCTCAAGTAAAATAGATAAATTGTGTCTGTTTTGTAGCCTAATAAAATTATTAATTTATTCAAATGAATTTTATTTCAGTTCATTATTAGGTTAAAATAATATATCTAGTTTTAAATAAATTATGGTATTTATACATTCTTTTTATACCATTTTTGCCTCGAGATTCATTGATTCATATATTAATTATCCAAAGATCACATTTCTCTGCCTACTTTATATATTACTACCTTTCGTCCTCTACTGCCTTTGGATGGAAGTAAAAACATAGTATGTAGGCTGTGTTCTTCAAGCTGTGCTGTATGTCTATGCCAAATTTTACCAACATGAATTAACAGATTTCCAACAATAAATGTAAATAATTAAAATTTAATTATAATGTCTATAATTAAATGATGATTATATTAATAAGAAAAGATAAATAAAGATACCACAGATTTTCATCTTTTTTATATTATACAGTAATAATTACATTTATACCACTACATATTATTGATACCAAAACTTTTTAAATCACAGGTAATAAAGATTTTAATTAGGTATCAAAAACTGTAACACAATTCATATTTATACATAGTGCATATTGTTTTAGAAACCACTATATAAACAGTGAGGATATTTTAATGTTTAACATGATTGACTATAGCACCCCGAGTATTGTCCAGCAAGGGAGGTGCAGCGCGCGGGGGCTCACATTGCGCACCATACAAAAATAAATTATAGACGTCCTAACCTCTCACTACCTATTTATCTTGGCATATGTTCTCTGCATACCTGAAAATTATACAAACACACTTTATTCAACAAAATTTAAGTATGTTAGTTTTTTATCTTTTAGTTTAATGTTCTGTTTGTAATATAGTTGTCTGGCCACAGACAGATTGAATACTTAAAATACAAAAATAAGAAATATGATAAAATGTAACACAGATTATCTTCATGAACATTGAAATAATCATTTACTAACTTTAGCCCGCGAGTTTGTCTGCGCGTAAATAAAAAAAACTTGATTAAGGTGCGTGTATTCTTCCAGACTAACATCTGGTCCAAATTTTATCAAGATCCGTTGAGTCAATCTAGACATACCTTCTAACAAACAGCCATCCAAAGTTTGTTCTAATTAAGATTTAAAATACTTCACTTTATGAAGTTGTTAAATGTTAATATTCCTATTTTGTAAATAATACTAAAGTGAAAACTCTTTTGCTGTTTATTTACTTTAATATTTTTAACATAAGTACATATATGCATAAACAAACAAATCTAAAGCAAGTAAATTTATCTTTAATAGAGATGTTTAAGATAATGTTAAAGAGAACATGACTTATACTGCAAATAGCACTAACCATGTCTGATGACTGACAATGTTTCGGAATATAATAGTGAGAACAAATAACTATTTTTTTATTATTAATCTTAAAATGGAGAATAATGAATTTAAAACACATAAAATGTGTATAATGTGTCTTTCCACAATTAGTATAATGCAGTAAATTCTTGACAAGACAGAAATTGTCAAGTGCAAAATGAAAGTGTAACATGAAAGATTTATTTAAGAGATTCATTGAAATATACTGACTGCAGTTGAGCAGGAAAGCGGTGCGTAATTATTCTGCGGATTGGGCGGAGTCTGGAAGGTGTTGAGTGGCGCGGGCGCGTGCTGGGTGTGCGGCGGGTGCGTGGCCAACGGAGAAACGGGCGGGGCCATGGCGCCTCCGCCCGCGGGCCCCGGGCTGCCCGTCGTCGACAGCCGAGAGAATGCAGCCAATGCGTCTGGAAAGTTCGGCGGCGTCGCTGGAGTGTTACACGGAGTTATTAATTGCTGTAAACAAAATTATTACTGGTCATAAAATCTTTTTTATAGAATTATTAAAGCAAACTACATGTCTGAATGAATAAGTTCTCAAAAAATCATAATTGCTACAATATGTTGTTAAATGTATCAATTTTGCTGACACTAAGATGTTTTGTATCATTCTTGATTTCAAGGTCATAAAGCCAATTAATTGTTTTAAATTCATAGTACACTCATTATTGACCTGGTGATAATGTTGTGCAGCAATTCCGTTTGCTCCTGACGGTATCGCAACTTCTTGGAAGAATATTGATAAGGCTGTCTGTAAATAATTAAAACATTTAAAAGAAAATCAGTGCAACATAGTTTAGTCTCTACTTAGGAACTTTACTAATACAATTTAATATTAAAATTAATATTAATTTAAATTTTACTCATTGTTTTTGTCTGATGACATTCATCATTGTTAATATAATTGGGCTCAAGTACAATGGACATACTGAAATGGTGCCAACAGGCTCAACAGTGTAGTTAAAGTCTGTTGTTCAACATTTACAATAAGATATAACTATGTATAGGAAAACATTTTTTATAAAACTTTCATATTTATTTTAGTATATTATCATTATGATCTAATATGTCTTCATAAATCATAAATATGCATATAAAAATTAGGTTAGGAAAACCAAAGAGAACAAGTTTTATTTAAATAGATCTTAATAACAGGTATAGTCTACAGTATAATATATCTTTGCCTAACAATATGTTAAATTCTATACATGAAAAGTTGAAGTGATGAAATGTTGGAATTAGTTATATGATAAACAAAAGTGGTTGTCTCCTTGACACTTCAATTGTTATTGTTAGCTTATTTACAAACTACGCGCTTAATTTGTCATTATCAAGTCGTTAGTAAATCTATTTTTGACAGTCAAGGAAATATTATTACAGGTTTCAGTGTGCGTCTTGCGACGATCAATTTGTTTTTGCTTCATGGTGTCTTATTATTATGAAATCGATTTTAAAACAAGTTCAGTTTTCAGAAAATATAGCAAAATAAACGTGATGTAGCAGCCATTTCATGATTTAATTGTTTGTTTACATGTATTACTCAAATTTACCTCAAATTGCCAATGAGCAGCCTGAAGTAACTGTTTGGCTTGTTCTCGAGCGCATCCTGCTGCCAGCACAAATTGATTTATCATAACTTGTTCACGTAACGCTGAATCCATTGTATTTTAAGATCTTAAGCAAATATATAAGTTCACCGACTCTGCAAGAAATAGTAGCAGATAAGTACAAGATAGGTAGTAGTAGTAGGTAGTAGGCAGATGAATGTTTATTCTGTTGGGATCACGGACTAATTTTATGAAAGGCGCTGGTAAGCATTCATTATTCACAAGAGTAAAAGAGAGGTCCGAACTGCGAAGTTTACATAATAAAAAATAACAATGCAACCTTCATGATTCTAGACTACAGAGTAAAAAGATTAACTAACAATCCACAAGGTACGAACCTTGTGGATTGTTAGTTAATCCTTAATCCATATTTTTGTGCTGAATACGAAAAATCAGGAAAAAATACTGCAAGTATTGTAGTGCTGCGAACTGCGAACAATTATAATGCTTAAATGTTTTCTTTTCATAATTCAGTTTCAATTTTAACAAAAATAAAATCACTGTAATTTATTAACCTTTTAAATAAGTAGACAACAAGTATTTGATTTCAAGCAGGGTTTCAATTTTGAGAACAATGCAAATATGACTGTTTACCTTACCAGCGTAGTACTTTTTTTTATCTTCATTTAATGTTGACACTTGACAAATACATTTGACTTGACGTGAGTGACACTGACATAACACAAAAACAGTGATTGACGCATGGACGGTATATTTTGTAATCGTAGTCTGATTTTTCGTTCTTCTTTCATTTAGTTTATCTAGTTTTTTACATAAAGATTTTTGTCAGAATAATGCTTATAGGTAATGGTCTAGAAGAACCTATTAAAAAGAAGCGGCGTAAAAATGTAGAGGCAGCCGGTAAAGATCGCAAATTTTTTGCACCTATTTTTTATTTGACTACCATCGTCTACCGCACTCGTTAAATGATGCAGATTTCTTATTATGTCTTCAAATGCCTTTTTAATTTTATGCACCTTATTATTAACTTTACAGATCAAGTCAATGAAAATGGGAAAACTTTAGCAATGGTAATGTTACAAAAACTTCGAAAAAAAAACATTCCTAACCTAAGATTAAAACCAGCTGGAGATAATGCGTCATTAGTGACAGCAGAACAAGAAAGAATACCATTGATGCTTACTGATGTGCAGCACCTTCTTTTGCATTCCCTATTTGGCAATGTCAATTTGAGCCAACCTCCACGCTGGTATGTTTTGGACAAGTGTGAACGTGTCAGTCAAACAACATGCATCATATTAGAAGGTCTATCTATACAACACTGGGAAAAATATAATGAACAAATGTTAATTTCAAGAAAAATTTTCAAGCATCACATAGAAATTCTTACTCCATCTGTATATAATGGTTCACTTGTTAAGGAGTTAGCATTGGTGCCTCTGTCTGAAAATGATAGAGAGGCGGTCATACAGAAATATGGAAGTATGAATTTAGCTTTAGAAGCCAGAAAAGACTTAATGGTTATGATGAGAGCGGTGTTTCCTATTGAGGATGGTTATAATGAAAATATTGATCATACTAATGGAGACGCCTATCCTAGAACACAACTCATCTTGTCAGCTTGGCAATTGATTGAAGAGAATTATCCACTACCTTTGAAAGGTAAATTGCAAAATGCATATGCAGATTATGTGATGACTAAAGGGGAATATAAACCGGTTACGGCCAAATCTCCAATGTTTGGGCTGGATTGTGAAATGTGTTTAACAAATGCCGGTTCAGAATTGACTCGGGTTACAATTGTCAATGAGAAACACGAAAGTGTATATGAAACCTTAGTTAAACCTTACAATGACATAACTGATTATTTAACAAAGTTTTCTGGTATTACTGCATCATTACTGGCAAATGTTGACAAGAGGTTAGAAGATGTCCAAAAAGAAATTCGAGATATATTACCCCCTGACGCCATTCTAGTCGGTCACTCCCTGAATACAGATTTACATGCTTTGAAAATGATGCATCCCTATGTTATAGATACTAGTGTAGTATTTAATATCACTGGGGAAAGGTGTCGTAAACCTAAACTGAAAGTCTTAGCCAGAGAATTCCTCAATGAAGTCATTCAATCTGGAAAAGAGGGACATTGTTCTAAAGAAGATGCGGTGGCCACATTAAAAGTTGTACAGTTGAAATTGAAAAAAGACTTGGAATTTGGTGATGCTGTTCATACTAAAAGAAAACAGTATAAGGAAAATATTAAAAAAGTGAAACAAAAGGAGGAATATGCACTTTCAATTTTTAACCATATAATAGAACAGAAGAAAACATCCATTGTGGTCGGTTGCGATGACATTACGGGGGATTATCACACATATTTGACGCAAGCCAAAGAAAGCCTTAATTCCCAGTTGAAAAAGAACAAGGTAAAAAAGGTGAAACTTTGCACAGTAGATAGTGTGGAAGAGGTGATATCTAAGCTTACTGAATCCATTAGTGAATATAACTTGTCTATGGCACATCTTAAATTAGACATAAATACAGATAATGAATTACAACAAATGCTTGAGATTGACACCTGGATACAAAGAGTTTGGGACAGTTTGAAGCTTTCAGGTTTATTTGTTGTTGTGTTTGGCGGGACTACAGATACCAATGGCATTTCAATGATGAAAGTAAAAGATGTGACATGAATGTGTTCACAAAGTTACTTTACTTATTTATATTTAAGTAACATGTTTTCTTTTATATTATTTTTCAAGTACCCTCATTTAACACTATAGGGCTAAAACCCAATACTTTGAATATTGTGGTATGCATAATATTATGTTCTTAAAAGTTAGGTCAATTTTAGGTAAAATATATAATATTTTGTATTTTAAAGTACTGTTTATTGTTGTATGTAAAAGACGTCAGATAAAATAGGGTGCTCTGTTTTATAACAACATTGGTATAAGTCTAGCTTTATATCAGAAAACCATCTGTAAATGTGATTCTCCAACTGCGGTAACATTGTTACAATATGTATCATCCCCTCCTTAATAAACTTCCTGTAGATATATGCTTACAGTGAAGCTGACAGTAATACTTCCATTGTATGACTTCTTGTGGACAATCGGTACAAGAGGTGTTTGTTAAATTACTTTATTATTTTTATATGATGCCTTGCTGAAACTAAAAAAGAATCGTATAATTGTGTAAATCAAATATATAGCAATAAACATAGGGGTGAAAAGAGAAAAATTGATTTACTTTAGCTTTACAGAACTACGGTAAAGCAAAAGTACTGAGTAGTCATTTAAGCTTGTTCTAAAATCGTTATTAGGACCATGATGTTTTTGTATACAGTACATTAGTCTAATTAGAATGTATAACAGTATAACTAAGTGTGCGATTTTGTACACGTCACTTGCCCGTTTTATTTAGTTAGAAGATAAGACCCATATTAAAATACGAAACTGTGAAATCAAAAGTCAGGTTTTTCAATAACATAGTCCCTTCACACAGAACGCTACACAAATCTGCATATTTTAGTCTTGTTCGGATTAGGATATTATATTAGTTGAGATGCAAGTAGCAAGTATCCGAACAAGGGATTTACTCTACTAAAATGTTGTTCGGACACGTTTTGTTACTAAATTACTTGACTAGAATACTATCCTGGTACATTCAAGTCTTTAGGCAATACTGTAATTTTGGCGCGGATACCTGTATCTGTTCTGTGAACTAACGCCTATGAGAATTTATTGCGTTAGTCGTAGATTTGCATAGCCTTGTTTACGAACAGCCTTACATAATTATAAGCTCGAGCACATGGGCTTTTGTTTTTGTTTGCCGATTCTATAAAAGGGAACTATAGCGTTATCAATTATCTACTTACGTTATGTTCACGTAACGGCGGTAATTGTTGTGAATACAACGATTACCTCTAACTTATAAACTTACATAGTGTATGTAAAACTCAAGCTTTTCCTTGACCTAGAACGTAAGATACAGGTCCCGACTTTTCTTTTCGTTTTTCTACTACACACGGTGTGTGTTTCGTAAGAACTCCAGACTCGATGGTTTGATAGTTCACCTCCATCAATGTATGCAAGTAGAAGGTATTTCATCTAATAAAATAGACCGAATGAAAGGTATTTTAATGAAACAGGTAAAAAATTGTAATGTTTTTTTTTTAAATTAAGTTAAAGTAAAAATATAATTTTTAAACATCCTTAATAATAATGTCGATACAATTGCGATGGGTTTCATTTTATTTGCTGAGTGCGTAAATTTGTCCAGTGATGGGGTCGACGGCGAGCGAGGGCGGCAGCTCGGCGGCCATGTCGGCCAGCGCCTCCCACCTCGTCGCGCGGCTGCATTCCGACTGACTCGGACTGGCTAACTTCTCTACTTCTTCCCTGTAATAAATACAAATACTTAATACTGATTTTAAATAAACATTGACACAATTTTCAAAGAAATAATTATAAAACGTCTGTAACACATTTTTTGCTCCTACCCACATTTCATATGAAATAACAATTTTGGTTAAGGTCTACCTCCCATTTTTACTTTCAGGCTGTTTTATTCGATTCGATTACTTGCATGGATACCTACCATATTGATATTTAGGAAATTGTATTTGTTTTAGTTAATACATACGAACTCACTTTAATTCTTCTGGGGCGGTTACTGAAGTTGTTTCGTCTATGTTTGGTTCAACTTGTAGGTCACTCTCAGGTTGTATAACTTCTGCTTGGCTAACATTAGATTCGGAAGATCTCTTATCTATATTTTCTTGGTTTTCTAAAATATTATTATATAGAACTTGTTCAACGACTTCTTTTATAGTCGTTATCTTTTCCTGTGCTTGGGTGTTTTCATCATTTTGATGTGTTTGATTATTATCTTCCCGGTCAGCCTGGTCAACTAAAACAATCAATAAAAATACATAAATACCCGTGGGAAAAAAACTATTTAGGTCCATCGATGTTGCCAAAAACATGTTTAACATCCGTATGTTTTGATGTAGAATTTCATCATTGTTATTAAAAGCCCTTTAGGTTTACGAAGATAATTTTTCTTTCAAAGTACGTACTTAATTCTGTAAAAATGCAAAGTGTCTCTTGATAAGCGTAAGACGACAGAACCCTAACGTGTCACGTGATCATAAATTAACATGATACCACAACAGCACTTTATAAAACAGTTTATTAGATTGTAAATTAACAATACAACGTAACGTGTAGCATTTTTTTCTTGAATTACGAGAGTTTCCTCTTTGGTAACACTAATATTTAAAAATATTATAAGTTCCAACTCACATTTCGACCGCTTCTTATTTTTAAGATCGAGTGTTATTTTATATTCGCCCACCGATTATATAAATTACCGGCATGTGCCTTAAATCAATTATTTTATTTTTCTCCTCACGAGAGGGTATTTGAAAAGTTCTCCACAACGGACTTATTCGGGAAGTGCAGTGCCGCGTCGTATAGAAGTCGTTTACGGGGTCGCGTATTTTGTGTTTGCGTGTCCGAAGTCCGCATTTCATTTGATTCGGTTAAGTTTATAATAAGTTAATTACTTTCGTGACGTACTAGTATTGCGTATTCTTCGTGCTATAACGAGTAGCGAGTAAGAGCTCCCAATTCATCAACGCTCCGACTGATTCGGTAAGTTATCATTAAATTTTACACAACATTTTATGACCATGGGCTGAAGATCTATTACTGTAAATGTGCTGTTGGCGACAATTCGATAATGTGATAAAAATCAATTTATATAATAATTAATATATTTACCGTCGATATTTTCAGCGGTTGTGGAATCGTTTTGTATATGAAAATTATTTCTATCTAATTGTATATTATTAACATTATCACATTTAGAAAGTCCGTTTTCTTGGTTCAATTCATTGTCTTGATTCTTATTAATAACTTCGTCCTCCAAAAAATGTATAGTTCTATCTGGAACAAGCATATAAAATGTTATAGAAATATAAGACATTTAGAATAATAACGCCGCAAGTGTATGTAAAGCTTTTTATTCAGAACAAACAACAAAGTAATAAACCTCAATTATTTTACATGCGTGAAGCGAATTGAATAAAATTAAGCGATGTCTTACCTTTAACATTGACCTCGAGTCCACTCAGCGCGCCCAACCCTAACTCTTTTCAAATGTTTTCAAATAGCTAATGAAACAACAAAGAGCATACGTAATGGCCCATTACCGAGAACATGAAATATATAAAGATAAAACAGTGCTCCATAATAATTATATTAATAAGTGCTAAAAAAGAACAACAGTAAAAATGTGCAGTTTTCGTCATACG
>QDHC01001291.1:544739-555594 GCA_013186455.1 Papilio dardanus tibullus
CGGAGGTCAAAGAAAATGCCTCACTTTTAGGTATCGAGTGTTCCATCTACAGTATAATATATCTTTGCAAATAACATTTAAAATAAATCTGAAATACAATAATTTAATCACAAAAGAGCTAAATGCTGTAAGCAACAGACAGATGATATTTATACATTTTAAAATGATATATAAATAAAGTAAACAAGTAATTTTATTTTTAATAAAAACAATGATTTTTTTCTATATCACTAACAAATTCCTTTAAATTGTCATGATTATTTTATTTTTCGAAGCCTTCTCATGGCTCCTAATACATATCTTACAATTAGCTATATGCTAAATATTCGCTATCATAATGTCTGAAAACAGTTACCAAAAACTATAATAATATATTCGCAATAGTTGTACAAAATTAAATCTTTTACAACATTCAATTCAAATCTCTAATTAGATTAAAAAATGTGCATCTAATTAATTACATAGCTGCTAACCTATGTGTATATAAAGAGGAAATCTTTTTATTATTGTATTAATTGATATAACTCCAGAATTACTGGGCCAATATCAAAAATTTTACCATTTGAAAGCTGTTATTCCCGAGTAATAGAAGCTATATCCTTCAATTCCACATGAACAAAGTCGCTAACAACAGAAAGTATTACATATTTTGTAATCTGCTTTTGTGGATACATGGTTAAATTAAAAACTATTAATCTGAGCCTAGAATGTAATTTTCCTTTATCACACAAAAGAGCGTTATTAGTTTTATTGCAGTATGTTTCAGCTGATCCATGTTTTCTCCTATGCCTAGGCTTCATTAGACCAGAGTTCACGCCATTATGCCAAACCGCAATCTCTGTTTTTGTCGCAAACTGGGTTTAGTGAATCCAGGACATAATAGGCGCGCGCCAAGGTGTTACTCAACATCTAAACAATTTTACCATTTCTTGGTGGTTCAAGTTGTGATGCCCCAATATTGCCATGTTTGTTCCATACATTTGCAGTTTTCCTTTCTTATGAGTATGGCCTTAAAAAAATATCACATTTAAAAAATTGTGTCAATCAAATAATTCTTTATAACAACTAATGTGTTGACATGTCCAAGCCTATAGACATTATTCACATTGATACATTATTTTTTATGCAAACATTAAATATCTTTATAGCTACACCTGTAGGATGTAATGATTATATGAAAAGATCTATGTGGTGCCTTAAAAAAAACTAGGGCATAAGTTCTATTTTCTTTTTTTACCTTAGGCTTTAGCCTTTTGAAGCTTGGCTTCATTGGAAGTGTCAGGAATGAAAAAGCACAGGTAAAACGAGGAAATAAATGAGAGATGAATGAGTGTAATGAAATACATTTTATTTTGTAAAACAACAATAATTTCGATATTGAGTATTATATTGAAATAAACAGAATATAATTTTTATTTTGCACAAACATCTTTATATTTTTATATGCTATGTGCACAAATGTATTTATATATTTTCTGTTTCTGGGAAATCACTTGATGATTCTTGTTCACCCAATGTAATAACACTGCAATTATCACAAATAATAATTATTGATAAATAAAAATTTACATTACAAATAAACACCCAGAGTTGTTTATCATTTACTTTGTGTATTATGGTTTGTATGGTTTGTTAAAATTGTTTTAATAGCAAAACATACCTTAAATTACGAACCATTTCGGAAAAGGAATCTTCATCTGATGAATTTTCATCAATAGTAACAACACTCGTGTTAACTTCGTCCCTTTCAGTATCTATGACTTGTGTGTCAGTAGGAGAATCATTATCTATACTGCTGCCGACTACAATACCAGCAATGCCTACAATATTAAAATATACATTTCAATAACTGAGGCTTAATAAGCTATATTATTTTACTATGTTTTGTCCATGACTGATTGCGAAATTCCAGAATTAAGAAAAAACTTAGAAATACAACATGTTTGCAAACAATTATTGTGCTAAATTTCACCAAGATCTGTTAAGCTGTTTCAGAAATACATTCAAATATAAATCAATCTTAGCTATCATATTTATGACATTACTGTACAATGAAATTATAAAAACATTTACATTTACATTTTATTTACATTATCAAATGAGTTTAAGATTATACAGGTAACATGTTTATTGTATGAAAATGGTTTTACCTGCGAAAGGTCTTATTTTCAATTCATTTTATTTTTTCTAGTTAAATAAATTGTTGGATGTAATACCTTTAGCCGGTAAGAATGGTGTGTCGCGTCGTATTTTGCGAGTTTTCGTTTGATCACAAACACGCACTTGAATATTTTTATCGAAGTCAATGCGATACAAACTGCCAGCCAATAGCAGAGAGCCTTCCTTTTCACCTTTGTTGTATAATTCTTCCAAATATTCATTGCTACGTCTGTCATATTTCCACCAACCTGAAATATATTGAGAAACAAACTGTTTACTTTAATACCTAATAAAATGAGGATTGAAGTATAATTCACTTTATTAGTTTGAAAATAAAATTTTAGTCTTTTTTTTATTTATTTATTTCATTTATTTTAAAATGTTACAAACCAAACTTCTTTGAATATTCATTGGAATTTTGCCACACAAGCCTTGTTATAGATGCTCTCATAACATATAATAATTATGCAATATAAGTGTGAAAAGACTTTCCTAACAACACAATAATTATACCCGGAACTAATGTGACTTTTGGACATAGAAACTGACAAAAAATTATATTGCTTATAACAAATAAAAAACTAGATAATTTAGGGTTTTCAAACAGACAGGTTGTATAAAATTGATAATGTAAAAAGTGACTGGCAGTGTTGGAAGGGGTCCCCCAAGGTGGATTTATACCATGTTGCGGACGTTAAACAGTGCCCGTGACCCCGCCGTAATATGTGTGAGGGCCGTCAGGTTTTAGTGGGTATTACGGTCACCTTCTGTGGCCGGCGAGTCCCAAACTCTCTACGCCATTGCACGCCCGGCGTAGAGGTGCATAAATGCATTTCCTGACGTTTAAAAAAAAAAAGGCAGACTTATACCGGTCAAATTGAGGAATTACTAAAGAAGGCTGGTATAAAGAGCATGCATAACTGTTGTGTATGCATGTGTGGATGTATGTATGTGGAAGAAGTGAGAGAAGTGGTTCAGGATTGTGCCAAATGGAGGTCTGTTGCCTCTGCCTACCCCTCTGGGTTATGGGCATTATGTATGTAAAAAGTTACCATTTCCTCCTTCATAGTACCATTGATAGTCTTGATTGCGGTTTTCTTCTATATTTTTGAGTTGTGATAACAAAACAGGATTTTTGAAATAATCATCTGGTATGACATAGCGGCACATGGCACATGTCTTGTTTTGTAGAGCTATACCCTGGTGATGAATACTAACATTTATTTTAAATTAATCAATATTATATAACAATACAAAACCTATTAGTTAATAGCAGTTAAAATATAAATATATGACAAATTAGTTTTCAATCATTTGCTAAAAGTTATTTAATTAGGTATTATTATTATTAAACTATTGTATATACTAAAAATTAAATTCACATATTCTTACCTTGGTACAAAGAAAGCAAAAAATATGACCACACGGTAGTTTAGTTGGGTAATCATACTTTTGATAACAAACTGCACAATGTTGTTCTGTCAACAAGACGAAATATGGCATTGAAAAACATTATGATTTTAATTATAACGTCGTTATAAATATATTATTTTTTAACTATCAGATATAATTTCATTTACTTTCACTGTTGTGATTTATGTGACATGATTAGAGAGTAAATGATTATTCTACAATTTAGTTTACCTTGATAATCTGGTTGAACGTCTGCCATTATAATTTATGGAAGAATGTTTTGTGTAATATAAATAATTATCAATTTTTATGAATGAACATACAATCTTCCAAACTCCAAACACAAGACCAAAGCATTTAAATTGGATATTGATTCTTAAAAAATGCGAAAGTTGATTGCAAATGGTCGCAAAACGTAAGAATTGAGAATTTAATTTGACATTGACACCTGACACATCTTTTTTTAAATATTTTATGGCCCGGTAATGTGACTTTTAAGCCAAATCAACTATAGACAAATAAAAATACAGCTTATATAAAATTACAATAAAAAAGAATTTGTAGAGCGATGTAACAAAAACGAAAATAACATGGAGCGCTTATCCGGCTCGATATCATACACAATCAAATATAAAATACCTCTTTTCCAGTTTATACTACGTACATGTTTATTAGCAATCAATGACATTTTATAATGGCGTAGCCACGACTGTTATGTATTAGCATTCAGGTAGTTAGTAGAAAAAGGGTCCAAATATAATAAAAAAAAACACCTGAAGCAGAGTTCTGAAAGTAGTAATAAAAGGTTCTTAAGTTTAGCACTTAATTTTGGCATACTAGTTGAAAAATGACATGATCAAACTGTTGTAAAAGATTGTACAGCTATAGCGATAGTTGGTAGAAATAAGAATATTGTTGTTCATTTAATAACTTTCACCTGGGTCTTACCTTAGGCAAGACATATCAAATCAACACTCATATTTACTGAAATACCCCATTTAGAAATTTCTTTCCAATTTGGAATTTTGTTCCTCAATGTTTGCAAGATGTTCTAAAGACCAGGGGTTGCATTTATATTTAGTTGCCTATAGGTCTGCATGAAGGCTCAAGGGAGAGGGTAGGAAATAGTCAGACCTATGCAGTAAAAAGAAAATATAAATCTTTATTGAACATTTAATCCCCTTTTTATAAAATCAATTACATATTGTAATCTGGAATGCAGTGCTAAAAGTTATTATTATTTTGACTTATCTAATTGAATTAAGTAAAAAAACCTCATGTTTACTTGTCTCTTACTATAATTAGATCATCAAGATTCAATGCTACACATATTTCTTTTGAATCGGTGCGAGGATTGCGGTCCAAGATTTCTGTGATTGGATAGTAATTGTCTCGGTTGTCCACATTCCATCCCGAGTACTGTAAATAAAATTATCATACAAAATACATTTGTATCTTTAAATTGTAAACAATTAAAATGTAATAACTATTGACATATTTGACTTACCACACATGTACATTTGTGAAGAACTTTTCCATTTGATTCCATAGGTATAAATTTTTGTAATAATGCTTTTCCATCGATTTTCCACAAATTTAATTCATCCAGTTTTGAAACTACTGTATCACCATCCCATTTAACATCAGATTTAAGCAAGACAAAGTTTCCAGACTAAAATAGTAATAAATCACATTAATTGCAAAAAAAAGGAAAATTTCTTTGAATAAAATGTTTTACTTACATGAAAGTGCTTTGGTACATCTTTAGATTGGCTCGAGTCAGATTTGTTTCCATCGGAGCCATTCTTTTCTTCATCTGAACCCTCTTCTTCATCTAGATCTCCTTCTTCATCTTCGGCTTCCTCATCTTCCTCACCTTCCGCTTCACTCTCTTCACTTGTAGAATTTTTGCGTTTCTTTTTTGTATTATTCAATGCACCTCTTGAAGTTCTTTTACGACCACCACGAGTAGATTGTTCAATCTGTAAAAGTAAATTAAATTATTTACATATTATGTATCAATATTTATTTTATTTCCATTGAAATATTTTAATGTTTGTTATAATTACTCTAAGATCTATGTATCATGTACGTCCAAAACAGCAAAGGGTTGCAATTCGTAATTGACTATTCCTGTAATCATTAATAAATAACCCTTTTCAATGTTAAGTAGCAAAATAATCTATTAGTATGAATTAATTAATTGTTGAGATTTTATTGGCGTTGTTATTGATTTTAATAATATAATTGTAGACATGTACTGTATGAGTAAGAAAACAAATATGACGCCAGATACAAAAACCTAACCTCACATAAAAAAAATGGAGACTAAAATAATTTGAACGTATGGTACAGTGTGGCATGGTTATTCAATAATACACAACATTAATATGTATTTACTATAGTTTTATAATATTGTTGCCGTAGTAATACACATCTACGTTACCGAATCCGCATCCGGTGTCCAATCTTCACCAGAATCTTGAAATTCTTCAGGTTCACCGGCTTGCTCCGATCCATCAGAGTCATCATCGGCTTTTTTAAGCGACTTTCGTTTACGCATGATTAAAGTTGGAATCAGATATGTTCAAGGGTATAAATAAAGATGCTAAAATTATCTTTAGCAAAAGACGTAAACGGACGCTTTTCTTGTTGCAGGATGATTCCAGAGACAACAGACAACCATCATCAGTTGTTGCCAGATTTTTTTTAACCATAAATTAAGAATTTGTTAAAAATCAATTACCTATTTGACCAAAAAAAATATGTCAATACTACGATAAACATGTTTAAAATTATTTATTTATTCGCCTAAATCCACTTTTAAAAACTTGCACTTGCTGTTAACACAATTTTTAATTTAGGCGACTTTGTCTTTTTAAACATCTAAAATTTACAATGTTGTCATATCAGCTGATTGCGTCACTGCGTTATTAAAACAATAACGCAAAAACAAAAAACAAGTCGTAGTTCTGATTCAGCTCCGTCAATTTGGAAATTATAGCGTGAATTTTATCTAAAAATGAAATTCCAATACAAAGAAGAACATTCTTTCGAGAAAAGGAAGACTGAGGGTGAGAAAATACGCAGGAAGTATCCGGATCGTGTTCCAGTGATCGTGGAGAAAGCACCGAAGGCCAGACTTGGAGACCTCGACAAAAAGAAGTATCTGGTGCCATCTGATCTTACGGTTGGACAGTTTTACTTTTTGATCAGGAAACGTATTCACCTTCGGCCCGAGGACGCGCTTTTCTTTTTCGTCAACAACGTTATTCCTCCTACATCCGCTACAATGGGCTCACTCTACCAAGAGCATCACGATGAAGACTTTTTCTTGTACATTGCATTTTCCGATGAAAATGTTTATGGATTCATTAATTAATATCTTTACAATTCTGATACCCATTTATCAACGTCATTCGAGAATATGTCTGCATATGGCGACTATTTAGGATTAAGGCTTAGCAATATTGATGTATTATGTTGTAATGGTGATATTTGATTTTTTGCACTTTCCACTATCATTTCCATATTTTATGCAATTTGTTATAGTTTTAGAATGAACACTTATGTGGGCAAAAACATTGTTTCAATTTCTTTGTTTGATTAAGAGTGTAATAATTTCTGTAACAAAAGAATAAAGCTATACAAAAAGGATAATCAACTTTTAGTAATCACCCTATACCTTCAATAACTAATGATAACTTGTTATCAGTTGATGTCAATTAGTTGTTTTCATGAAAATCAGAAGGCAAGATAAATTAATAATAAAAAACAAATTATATTTTGTTATAAAGGAAATTTGATTTGAAAGAAGATTTTCAAATCAATGTAAAAACATATATATCTTCACTTTACAACTACTGTTAATTAAGCAATGTTGTCTTTGTGACTACATAATGTAAACATAAAAAAAACAATGCTCTAAGCTATCGCAAATGAAGTCATGACAATTTCTATTTTCCTGCCTCTTAGATACAGCTAATGTATAAGGGCTAATAATCCTGTACTCAATAAGTCATTAGCAAGCCCATGAGAATAAAGACATTTAAATTATTTAATTTTACAAGTGAACAGAAATGTAAATTGTAATTGTGCTAAATAAAACCAGCTTCCAGGAAGAACTATTATTTCACAAGACCCAACCAGTTACTGGTGGACTTAAGTTTGTTTCTTTCATAACACATTAATTTAATACTTGCAGTTTAAGGAAATGTTACATTAAGTTTCAAGGATATTGTAATTTCCAATCCATGTATAGGTTAGTTTAATCCATATTAAAATCGCCAGTTAAAGACCACAACAATCACAGGCTGTTATAAATAAATGTAACACTGCAGAATACAAAGGGACCTACATTTTAACATAGAAATTTGACTATAGTCCAGAAGAACACATAGGCTTATTTGTTAAGTTTATTTTTTAATTTAGCAAGGGCATAGTAAATGAATAAACAGACCATTAGCCACATATGTATTTCTATTTAACACAATTTTGGCTCAGCTACACATCTAATTTTAATTAGTTGATCAAAAAAGTTCTTTGTTTAAATAACATGTGTGAATAGATAGGAAACTAGTTTATTGTTTTATTTTCCTTATTGTTCTGTTAACTTGTTTGAAATACGTTAAAAGTGTGACTTGTTTTGGTGTTGATTATCGAGACAGTAGAAACTTAGTGGAATGACCTTTGATACAAATCCTAAATGCATAATTTGCTTGAGGATTAAGTATGTAGCACACTTTAACAGTATAAGCCTCTGTGTACACGTTATACAAACCTTGAGCAATACAATCTCATGGAATACAAATACGCGTCGCCGACTTATGCGCACGAAGGACCTATGTGTATTGAAGGTAAGCAGCGTTAACAGTACTGCCGTAAATTCACTAAAACATATTATTGTCATTTTATCAAAGATTTCCTTATAAGGAAATGTTGGGAAGGGGAAGTGGATTAGCGGGGGAGGGGTTGCATGGCAAGGGGTATTATCTTCTTGCCATACGTGTCCTCCTCCGTGGATTGAGGGTGGGCAGCGCATTTGTGATTGCAGATGTTTATGGGCAGGGGTCGCTTCGGATTTTTTCAGCGGACCTGGTGGCCACTTGCTCGTTTCCAATTTGTATTATAAAAAAAAATGAAAGCAGGACGAATTTATATTTGTGTCTTTAGCACTGCATATGGATGGATGTATTTAATGAACAAAATGTTTATGGATCAATAAAACACAATTTGTTGGAATAAATTTATTAGGAATAAAATACTAATGTTTGGAAATGTTCTTACACTATTACCACAAATAATAAAATACCGGTGATGTTACAGAATACGAGATAAATCATTATTATCTATCATAAATGTCTACTCAATATTGATTGCCTGAGTGGCTAAAACATTTAAATTATTTCTTCTCTACACTATTGGATATATTCTGGTTTAAGCTATTCCATTGAGTCAGTATTTACGTAAAGGAGACATTGAACTAATCCTAATGCCAGTTAAACACATCAATAGTCTTATAAAATAATCACGGATATTCTTACAATCATAAAATAATCCAGCCACAGTACACTGATGAAGTAAAATATGAGCAACATAAAGTGTCGAAAATGTTTTAATAAACATAATTTTTAAGAAGTTACAAAAATGTTTTTATTTATTAAATCAATTTTATAACTAATTAGTGACCAGTTCAAAGTAAATAGGTTTTTATTTTTATAGAACAATGCGTATTTGTTTAGAACCTCATGTAGTGCGACCTGCGCGGCGGGCGGCCGCGCGGCCTCAGCCCGCGCCCGCGCGCGCCGCTCTCGCTGTCTGAAATAACAATTACAATTAAATATTTATGTTATTAGTATTACATTTGTTTGGTATAAGAATACTAAATGAAAGATTGATGCATATTTGACTTTTTTTTCATTGAGGACAACTTTGAATAAAGTATGAAATAAAAATATATCTAAGAGGCTATGGATTTGTCTCTTTCGTTTATGTAATCAGAAATTCTTAACTAAAGTAAAATATCAATATGAAGAACACGATAAGGCAGTTCGCAAAGTACAATTTAATTCTTAGCACACAAGCTTGTGTTTATTAAAAAATACGAAGAAAGAAAGAAGTGTCGTGCGCAAATGAAGGTTGAATAAAACACCAGACATTATTATGCAAATAATGCAACTATATCAGGCTCGATGCGCGAATACAATTTAGTAGATATTGCAGCCGGTTAGAGTGCCCAGTTTATAAATATCAAACTGGTTTATTTTCCTAACGGTGTGGGCAATGAACTTAATAATGTTCGTGTTTTTTTATGAAATGACATAAATTTCTCCATACATATTTTTAGATTTTAAGGTTTATTAAAAGATTTTGCCTTTCAATACACGTTAAAATCGTTAAACAAAAACGGTGAAAACATTAAAAAAATTATACTTCTTAGTCCAATAAGCATTTTATTTTTCAAATGACTGCCTTATTTTGTTAGACATGTCACTATTGTAAGACTATGGCTAGGATAATGTGGTGTTGCTGGCAGGGTAGTCAGACTCCTTTTGAATATTAATTACGTGTTTATTTCCCATAACTTTAAGGCTTCATTAGATCGATGACAGGCAAAAAGCGGCCTTGCGCCGAGACAAATTTTAAATTTTTTGCGCGAACTGAGTTTAATGAAACCATAGGGTAGGAGCATCAGACATGTTCATAGGGAAACATCCACGGAACGGCGTAAAGCATTAGCTCCATTAGAAATGGACTGTAGGAGCTAAAGCACAGACTGCTCGTAAGAAAAGCAAGATTGGTGAGACCAACCCCACAAAGTAGGCCTGAGCCCGACACACAGGGTATAAGTATAGCTCCCACGTCCAAAGGTGATTAAGGGTTTTCCCTTTATAAATTAAAAAAGACACACACACATCCAAACTTATACATTCACAAACTCCAAACATATTTACTTCCAGAACCTTCAAAAACACAAAAATCTAAAATGTTATTGTGTAATTTTTATTTTTTATTTTTCATCTCTACATACAAAGAACTAGTCAGGTAGCAACGAGTCGTAGAAACTACAGGATAATTGTAAAAAGCATATCGTGTACCAAGACATGGCCTATTACGTACGTACACAAGTGCTGTTTTCTCAAGCCGGCGGGGAGGGAGGTGACCACTTTTCAAAATAAAATAAGCTCCTGATTTAAACGCTGCGTCCAGATGGTCATTCCGATTCAGTTTTAATTTAAGTTAGGCACCGGAAGGTTCCCCGATAGTACCTGCGGCGCGCATC
>QDHC01001291.1:556084-572383 GCA_013186455.1 Papilio dardanus tibullus
CATGTCCTATAAATAAAAATTGGTATGGCCAGCTAGTAAGAGCACATTTAATTGAATCCTAATAACTTATACTCCATTTAAATATAAGTATTAATTGATATAACTTCTTGAAGTAGTGGACTGAAAATTGCCATAAAATAATGACAAAATATGAACTATAGGTACAGGTACAAAATATTTTACGGTAATTTCTACTATATTTCTGGTAAAAAAAATTGGAAACAATTGTTAAAGGTATATTACTTGAGTAGATTCTGGTGGTGCGGAGGTGGCGGAGGTGGCGGAGGCGGCGGGCGCGAGCGCGGCGCGCGGCAGCGGGCGCGAGGAGGAGGCGGGCATGTACTCGGTGGAGTGCGCGTCGTGCGGCGCGGTGGGCCCCACCTGCGCCATGGGCCGAATGGACGCCAGCGGGGTCTCGCCGCCGCGCCCTCTCGCCGTTACGCTCTGTTGCGCTACACCTTTTTCCAACCATACATTTTGACTTTGGTTTGTCACAATAATAGCATCGTTTTTGTACAGTTCAAACAGCTATTATAATGCAATAATGCTAGGTTCAACAATTCTTTAATTGAAGTGTATCTTATTTGTGTATAATATTCCATAATAAATATTGTAAATAATTTACCTGCCATTGGTTTAATATTAGCCGTTGGCGGGTCTGAGGTGACTTTCTCCGTTGTAGTTTGTTGTTTCCCGGTGGAAGATTGATTGGCTAGTTGTCTTTGAAGCAGGTTTACTTTTTGGAGGAGAGCCTCTATTTCTCTAGTTTTCTCGGTTTGTAATTCAGTTTTTTCCTTCTCCAGACGAGACAATCGACCGTCGTACTGCGACTTCAGTAAAGCTATCCGGACCTCGAGCTCCTCGCGCGTGCTTTGCTCGATGGCACCGATTTTGCTGCGTAATTCATCTACCTCACGGTTTAAACTGTTCTTAGACTCGGTGAGCTGTACTATTTTGCTCTTTGCTTGTTTTAAAACTTGTTTCGCCTTCTCTTCCTTGTCCATGTTGGCTGTGCGCAATGTTTCGAGTTCTTGCTTGAGCTTCTCGTTGCTGGTTTTTTCTCCTTGTACTTGGCCCTGAAGCTCACTCAATTGGTCCTCCATTTTCTTAGAAGTCTCGGCCAACGCTACGCCCGCGGCGGCCACTTCACCTTCACTCTTCTTCTTATCTTCGTCCACGGTTTTAACAAGTTCCTCATATTGCCCTTTGTACTTCTTGGCAATTTTTCGAATTTGTATTTCTTTGTTCCTTATATCGCTCAAAGAAGCATCTTTATCGGTCAAGTCTTCTAACAATTTTACATTGGTCGCGGAGAGATTATCGTGTGCTGCTTTTAATTTGGATAACTCTTCTGTAAGACGCGCCATATCATCTTTAAGCGTCTGCAACTCTTCGTTTAATTTCTTATTTTCTTCAACTATTTGGTTTTGTTGCCGTGACAATATAGTGTACTGTTCTTCCAACTTAGACTTTTCAATTTTTAAAGCCCCCAATTCCTCAGTGACTTTTTTTAGAGTTTCTTTTTCATTTGTCAACATTTTGGCAAGAGTTTCTCGTTCGTTTTGTAATCGTTTCCAATCTTCCGGACTTGTTTTATTAGCACGCTCAACTAAAGCATTAACTCTTGCTCTCCATCTTGCACAGTCAGATTTAAGAGATGTGTTTTCAGATTGTAAGGTTTCATTTTTAGAAGTTAAATCAGCGACACTCTCTTGTAATGGATGCAGTTGCTCCTCCAAAGCTTTCATAGCTTTACAAAGTTCTTCTACTCTAGACACCAATGTGTCCCTCTCTTCTCTCAGCACTCTGTTGCTGTCGGTTAGAGCATCGAGGGTCTCTACTTTCCTTAAGATATCTGATTGCTTGTTTACTGTTACCAAGCTAACTTCATACTTTTCTCGTTCGGCAGCAAGTGTTAATTTTGCTTCATCGAGTTGTTTTTCCGTGATTTCTAGTTGTGATCTCAGTCTCATAGTTTCTGCTTGTGAGATATCAAATTTAGCCATAGCAATATCTTTTTCTTTTCGTAAGTACTTCACTATTCTGTACATCTGTTCAGAAGATTTCACTTCGTCTTCGTTAACGGATACGCTCATATTTGAATCGTTGGCAGATTCGTTGAGACTCTCGGAATGTGAACGTGATGCATGGGCGACAGATAACTGAGTACCCAAAGCCTGGATCTGGTCGTGTAAGACGGAGTTTTGTTCACATATGTCTTTAAATCTTTGTACAAGCTCTTCATTTTCTTTCATAAGAGATTTTTGTCTTTCAAGCCACGAGGCCTTTTCTACTTCCAATTTTTCTAGTGTTTGATTTTTCAATGCCACTAATTCATTCAGTTCGTTTTGAACTCTAGATAAGTCTTCTTTAGTTTGAGAGAGTGTTTGAATGTCAGAAGAATGTAATATCATCTCATGTGTATATTTGTCCTCAGCTTTTTGGACAGCCTCAGACAGCCTACTAATTTCAGCTCGAGCACTTTCCAGATCTCCGCGTTTAGTCTCCAAATTAGATAATGCGGCTGCTAAATCTTGCTTACAATTTGCTAATTCATTTCTTAGATTAGTATTGATATTAGCATACTCGCCATTATTTTGAAGTGATAATTCAGCTTCTAGTTCGGAACATTTTTCTTCTAATTTTTGTACTTTTACAGAATATTCGCTAAGTTTTGATTCAGTTGTTGTTTTATAAGTCTCATATTCATTACTAAGAGATTTTATTCCTTTTTCTGCGCCTTCTGAAATGTCACAGTATTGTTTTATATGTTCCTTTGCATTATTTAATTGATCCGTGAGTGACTTGATTTCGCCATCTTTATCAGATACTTTATTCTCCAATTCCTTAATTTTTTTGAGTGTATCTAATGTAGTGTCTACATTAGGATCAAGAGCATCTTTGAGTTTTCTAACAAGTTCTTCGTTTGCTTTATTCTTTTCACTTAAATCGTTCCTTAGAACAGTAATTTCCTTTCTCATTAAATCAGCTGCCTTTTTCTCTTCTTCCATTCTCTGTTTGGCAGTTTCTGTTTGTCGTTCAAGGTGTGCAGCCAGTTCCCTGAATCTATTCTGTTCTTCTTGAAGTCTCATGCGTATCGCAGAACATTCTCTTGTAGCTTCATCCAATCGCGACTCCAATTTGGTACGATTTTCTGTTTCTAAACGTTCTACACTAGCTTTTACAAGTTCCAAATTTTTTAGTAGCAGGGATTGTCCTTGTCTTTCGCGATTTAGGATTTCTTTTTCAGTTTGCAATCTATGTTCAGTGTCTTTTAATAATTTACTTTCCAGTTTTAAATTTTCCAACTGGATTTCAGCTGTAGCTAATTTGTTTTGTGAATTTAATGCCTCATCTCTTAAGTGCTGTAGTGACACCTCATGCTTAGCAATAGTGGCATTATATGTTTTATTTTTATCTTCCAATGAGCTTATTTGCTTCTTGTAAGTTGCAATATTTGTCTGCAACACTTTAAGTCTCTCGTTATTAAATTCTGCTGTAGAGGCGTATTTGCTATTTGCAGCTGTTAATTTAGATATTTCTTGCCTCATGTTGTCAATTTGTTCAAATAACATCCTCTCATTTGTAACTTTTTCCTCTTTATAGGTTTTGAATTCTTCTTTTAGAAGTTCAAGTTGTTTTTCTGTTTCATTGTATTTAATTTCAAAGGCTGAAGAGACATCTGCCTGTGAAGGTTTAGAAGTTTTCTCAAGTCTAACCGGGTCCATCTCAAAGGAATCTCCTTTCTCAAAATCTGAAGCGTCTACTACGGATGACAATTCGTGACGCTTGCCTTTCATGTGGTCGTGATATAATTTTTTAAACATATCGCGTTGTCTTATAAGACCAGTAACCATTTTTGTCTGCCTGTCTTGCGCTTCGGTAAGTTCCGATATGCGACTTTTTAAGGATTCTATTTTATTTTGCATTTCGCCAGTTTCAAATTGTTCCTTATGTTTTTCAAGCTCCTCCTGTTTATCAGTTAATTCGCGAATCATTCGCAGAAGTTTTTGATTATTTGATTGTAATTCTTGTATGTCACTGAATGTCACAAGAGTTTTGGACATAATGCGTGAAGAGTCTGATGCATTTGACGTATTAGATTCAGCATGAGAAGCATTATGATCACCATTTAACAATCCACCTCGACTATGCTCAATTTCTTTTAATAAAAAGCATACTTGTCTACCCAAATCTGCTAACTCTCCTTTTAATTTGCTATTTTCTCTGTTGTAATGATTAGAAAGTCTAGAGGCTTCATTATAATCATCTCTAAGCCTGTTGCATTCTATTGTTAATAATTCAATTTGTTGCGATAAAGCTGAATTACAATCCAACGTCTCCTCATACTCCGCCTTTTGTTTTTGTATCATAGGCGCCTTCTCCTCCAATTCTTGAAGAATGCTATTGATTGTTGTTGTTAGTCTTCTAGTCTCTTCTTTTTCTCGACTCAAATCATCAGTTACTTTAACTAATTGTGAATATATTTGTGTTAATGACATCCCAGATTTTAAAAGTTTACTGGCAGTTGCTGCAGACGGTGCCAAATCACTGAGTGCCATATCCAGGTTCTGTGCAGCTGCTGCTTTAATCAAATCATTGGCATGTTCCAATTCACTTTTCAGTGATGTTATTACTTCATTTTTCTTCTCCATCAATTCTTCATGGTCTTTTTCCGCTTGTTTATATTTTGTTTCCAATTCACCATATTTCTCAGTGGCTTCATTTAAAAACTTTTGGAGTTCACTTATCCCTTCACTTAGTTCTGTAGCCTTAGCTTCAGAATCATCATGCATTGTCTTTAATAAATCAGCAAGTTTAGTTTTAGCTTCAAGTTCTGTTTTGTAATTTTCAGTCATTTTGTTTTCTATTTCTCTTTGTTCCACTAATCTTTGACTGAGATGTTCAGCACGATCATTTAATTTCTTCTTTATTTCATTGAGTTGTTCAATAGTGTCATTAGCAGACTTAAGTTCTTCTGTTTTTTTGGACACCTCTGCTTCTAAACTGACTAAACGGCTTGTATTATTTAGTCTGTGTGTCTGTAATTCTGAAGTTAAACTATTTACTTCTTCAGTGAGACTGGCTATCTGTGTGTTTAATAAAACTCTTTCCTGCTCCATACGTTTCTCACGATATTGTAAAGCCAATTCTTTGCTCTGGATATCATTATTTAATGTGAGTGCTTCACATTTTGAATCAATAGCAGCACGCAATTGTTCAGAAAGTGAAGTTTCATTAGCAATTAACATCTCTATTTTAGCATTTCGCCGTTCCAAAATATGGGTCAGGTCATTTCGTTCATCGACTGCAGCATCTCTAGCATTTTTGAGAGATATGATTTCATTTTCCAATTGAACAATTTTTTCATTTGCTTTATTTAGATCTGTGCTAAGAGTCCCTACTTGCTTTTCAAGTTCAGCAACAGCATTATCGGCAATTTGTAACTTTTTAGCTGTTACTTCATATTTTGATTTCAATTCTAGTATTGCCGCTTCAGCTGTTGTTATCTTATCATCTGAAAAATAGTCACTGTTTAATAAACTCGAAGGTAAACAAAACAGTACACTACACACTTTTTTCTTAACTTAACAAATTTTATACCTTTTGATATTAAATTTGATTGTTCAAATTCTAAGTGATAATATATTTCATATTGTTTATCTATTAGTTTGAATTTATGTGTAGTGTACTAAATTAAACAACCTGTTCATTCAGAAAATACTAATTTAACATTAAGGTAGTTTAAAAATCCGAAAAATATACCATAGATAAAGTTGTTACTATCAAAATATTAATTTTATTTGTTAAAATCTTACAAGCACAGGTAATAAATGATAGATTAAAAAATATTATATTATTTGTTCTAAAAATGCATATCGATTCTCAAAAACATCCAGAAAATAGGAATAAAACTAACATATAAACACTAAACATATTATATATTAAAGCTATATGATAGGGCTAGTTTAATATCATTGCCAAAATGAGATGTTATATGGCACTACTATGATGCATACAATAAGGGCTCCATGGAAAGAAATAACCAAAAAAGATCTTAAACATGGTGGTGTTAAAAGTAGTGACATTTGTTATCCAAGACTGTGTCTCTTTAAAAATGTAAAAGTATGTTATTTCAACTTTCGAATTAAGGATTCCAAATACTCAACAAAAAAGCTGTGGTTTTGATAACACCATAATAAATGTGTTGTATATTGAAGTAAGGTTTATTCGGTTTAATTTAAGACAGTTTTATTTTTTATTTAAAAAATACAAAACCGCATAAGACTCAACAAAGAATTTTATTATGCCCTATCAGGTTATAAAATGTTATTTGAATAGTTAATGAGCAAAAAATGTGATTGGAAAACAATATATGTTTTAAAATCTGCAGACCCATACATATAAAAAATTGTAAATCATACCCACCAAAAAGATTAATGATATTGTTTTAACAATAACTTTCCTAAAATTTACTAAATAATTGTATTATAGAAAAAGAAAGCTACGTTTATCACAAAAAGGCCGGTTTCTTACCAATTTGTGTTTTGCTGGTTTCTAAGAGAGCCTTGGAAGTCATGTATTCCTCAAATTTTGTATCAATGTATGCGTTGATTTTATTAGCGACGCCATTTGGTAAATTGGCAATCTCTGTTTCTGATAAAACATTGTTTAAGTGATTTTTATCACCGGCTTCCACACTTTCGGCATCCATCTTTGTCGCAAAACTCAAACGCGACCCATAACCAAACCATAAACAGATTTAAACTTGCCATAAACTCAACCAAAAAAAACTACTGTGAAGTTATAGGTACCTAGTTAGAACTAATAAATTAGGGATTATTTAACTACTTCACTTTATACCTAGCAGTTTTTTGTCCTATAATGATATGATTAAGTAGTTCAAAAGTAGGTTTTATAGATTTTCTGCTCTCCCATCGAGACAGACATTCATGTTTGCCTACAATCTATGGATGGCTATAGACATTGTTTGGTTTGTCTTAAAGGTCTCTGTTACCAGGCCATAAAATCTCAAAAAAAAAAAGACATTGTTTGGTTTTGAAAATTTGACACTTGACATTTTGACATAATCGTAGAAATGGAATCAATGGAGGAACAACAATGTTTACATCAATGTGAAAGTTACATTCAATCGCACAATATTCAACTGTTATTAAAAGATTGTATAGTACAACTTTGCTTAAACAAACCTGAAAATCCAGTTACCTTTTTAAGACAATATTTCCAAAAATTGGAACGGGTAAGATTTATAAAGGTTATGTTATTTCTTAATTCTGTCATTAATGAATTCGTTAATAATTAAGAGAATGAAAAAAATACTGTAGTAAATCTAGTGATATACTACAATGCAAAATCTACCTCAATACGCCCAATATTTATTAAAGTTAACAATCGTTTACTGGTAAATATAGCTAGCATCCCTACCATTATGTCTTTGTATCAATAAAAAATAACATAGACTGTATTGTAACAGAACTTTGTTAGAGAATTAGGAGAATGTTCCTGTTTTTTTTAATTACTTATTTATGGGATTTTACAATGTTTTCCCAAAATTTGTCCATCTTGTCTTACAACAATTACATAGTAAACTTTAGAAACTTATGCTTTTAGAAACGTTTGCTTGCAGTAGCAAATATAAAGGTCAATAATAGAGTTTGAAATTAAAGAAATCAAGTTATTTTGAACTAACTAAAGTACTTAAATAGATTTGGTATTTAATATTTTAGACATTTTTACAAAGGAGCCAAATATGTATATGGTTTATTCTTAATTCATTAGTGCATTAATTTTATGTCAATATGGAGGATTCTGGCTGTATCTTTAAAAGTGGTCTCATGTCAATAAAACAATATGGACTATGGTTTTTGGATGTGCTAGGAGCAAGTGAAGGCGGCGGCGGCGGCCGCGGCTACATCGGAGGTCGAGGGCGACGGTGAGCTGTCCCCGCTGCCACTGCCCGCCGGCCAGCCGCCGCGCCGTCGCGGGGGCATCAGCGCCGAGCCCGTCACAGAGGAAGATGCAACCAGCTATGTTAAAAAGGTACATTTTTAATAAAGCCCACAGCTGAACTTTGAAATGCAATACATGGCATAAAAATACTATGGCTCTTTCCGAATAACTGTAAATAAAAATAAAAAGTGACAACAAAGTAATAACGAATTACAATAGCATGTTAAAATTACTATATCTAATGTAGGACTTTGGACTGACCGGAGGCCATATTCTGCTCTTATGCAACTATCTGGCCATGGAGTTGCGGAAATTAAACACATAGATCTATACTAAAACTATGTTATTTTAGGTTGTGCCAAAAGACTACAAAACGATGGGCGCCCTGTCGCGTGCGATCGCTTCCAACGTATTGTTTACGCACCTGGACGAGTCGGAGCGCGCCGACATGTTCGACGCCATGTTCCCAGTGCAGTGCCTCCAGGGCGAGACCGTCATCCGCCAGGGCGACGAGGGCGATAACTTCTATATAATCGACTCTGGTGAAGTTGAGGTAAGTTTATCACCATTTTGAATATTTGAAATCAAATTGTTATATATTATCTGTATTTCTTACAATAAAGCAGGGAACTCTACTATGACATTAGCACAGGAAAATGGTTGGTTAAAGAAAATTGGTGAAATAATGTTATTTTTTGGTCTGCAGGTGTTAGTTAACGGTGAGCTGGTGACGACGATCGGCGAGGGCGGCAGCTTCGGCGAGCTGGCGCTGATCTACGGCACGCCGCGCGCCGCCACCGTGCGCGCGCGCAGCCGCCTCAAGCTGTGGGGGCTCGACCGCGACTCCTACCGCCGCATCCTCATGGGCTCCACCATACGCAAGCGCCGCATGTACGACGAGTTCCTCTCCAGAGTCTCCATTCTAGGTCAGATACACCTCTACATACATATACTTACAATCGTACTATGATACTTTTATTTTACATTTTTACTGATATGGCATACATTTTCAGAGAGCCTCGAGAAATGGGAACGTTTGACGGTGGCAGATGCACTGGAGCCGGTTTCGTTCAACGACAGCGAAACTATAGTGCGGCAGGGCGAGCCCGGGAACGACTTCTACATCATTGTGGAAGGGACCGCGGTGGTGCTGCAGCAGCGCGGGGCGGAGGGCTCGTTGGGCGCGGCGAGCGAGGGCGAGGGCGCGGCGGAGGCGGTGGAGGTGGGGCGGCTGGGCCCCTCCGACTACTTCGGCGAGATCGCGCTGCTGCTGGACCGGCCGCGCGCCGCCACCGTGCGCGCCGCCGGCAGCCTCAAGTGCGTCAAGCTCGACCGCGCCAGGTACACTACATCTTCAATACTAAATAAGTATTAGTAACCATGTAACTTGGTATTTTTAGGATGGTTCTTTACATTTTCCCCTTTTTTTTAATATGTAATAGTTTTGTTTCAGGTTTGAAAGAGTGTTGGGTCTGTGCGCTGACATATTGAAGCGTAACATCGCCCAGTACAACAGCTTCGTGTCGCTATCCGTATAATGAATTAGTTTTCATTGATCACTAATAAATTGATTGCAATAAGCTGACAAAACGCTCAAAGTTATCGCGGTTAAAATGTTAACGCATAAGTTTTATTCAGATTAGATAATGTCCTTGTGTTTATGAAAACTTTTCGTTAGTTGACTTAATATTTATTTTATTTCTAATTCTATTGGAGGCATAAATAATTTTTAGTTGTTGTTAATATTATTTAATTACTAATTTTCATTTACCTTAAGTGTCTGTTTATTGTGTAACTTAAAATTTAAATGAATATTGTAAATGTTAACGACTAAACAAGCAGTGCTTAAATATTTTGTATGTTTTCATATTTTAAGTCGAAAAATGTAGATAAAATGAAACAGTATTAAATGTACCTTTCGTAATGTGTATAAACAACAAACATGATATAATTAAAAAAAAAACTAAAACATCCAATCTAGTCGTTATGACCCAAAAACTCCGTGTTCTTGTTTCTTATGCCAATATCATTTTGTATTTACGTTTCTGTCTTTTATCACTTTTCAATAGATCGTCATACAAGAAAATAAGTAAATAACACCTTACAGTGATCGTCGAAAATGCAAACTGGTTTGAATTTTTGTAGTTTTAAAATAATGTTATTCGATGCATCTCATTATTGTATTATAAATAATTGTATCTTGATTTTTTATTACAACAAAGTATGCATTTATAAAGAATTCAAAGTCATATCTGTAAAAGTATTCCGTCCACATGATTCATTACACGATTGTTGCATACTAAATGATACTGGATTTAATTCATAACCCACTTGAACCACAATCTTTATAGTATTCTAAATTGTCCACGACGTCTAATCACGAAAATGTATTACTACCGTCTCCGAAATTTGTATGAGGTTTGTTAGTGTTCTTTAAGTCCGGTAGGGGCGCTGTAATAATCTAATACCAATTTTATGGAAGACATTACGAATAGTTTGACGCAAAATTTCGCGATGGGCCTTCGGTTTTAATTCCTATGCAATTGTTTGTTTTATTTTCCAAGATATTCGAATATATTGAAATAATTCTTGATGGTGGGATGGAGATTGTATAGTACAATGTGACAACTGATGAACATCACCTGTGCACAAGTGAATTTAATTAAGGCATATTGCTCATTACCTGAATGTATTAACGTTTAATTCTTAATTTAGAGAAATTCAAATAATTATCATCAATACAATTTATTATTTTAATACATTTTTGCATTTTATCTGTGTACCTTTTTTTTTATTTATTAAATTAGTATTATTCATTTTGTCTACATTTTCCATTTCTTTGTTTTGTAAATAAATTAATGTTAACCTTTGATATCATTTTATTTTACAATATCTTTCTGCCTGCCCTAGTCTATATGTACATTTGTTAAGGTAGTGTCTTGTTACCACCAATAGAGAGATTACATTACCTCCAGTCATTTACTTTATACTTAACTCAAGTAGACCGGACAAAAACCAAATATTTACACAATAGATATTGGGATTGGCAAGTGATATACTACATAGTACCGCTACCAGACTCAAGATCGTGGAAAAGAATGTATTACTGTTAAATTTTTGACAAATAAAATTAGAATTTAATGTTAAAAAAATATATATTTTGTCAATTGAATCCCATTTCTACAATTTGTTACAGACTTATTTCATTTGGATAATTTGTTGTGTAGCTAGTTTAGTTAAACCATGAAAATCTTCATGAATGTGAGATCTCCAAAACTTACATCTACCCCATACTAAAGCTGGAAAATTGGGAGATGATATTCCTTGAAATATTCTAGCTATACTTCTTCCTGTAAAACTGCAGTCTTTATAGATGGCTATCATCGAGCGTATGTCACTAACAGCGCTTTCAATATCTAATGGGCGTTTGGGCAATTCAATATTTGTCGGAAGATCATTTTCCCTTTGAAAATAATGTTTGATGAATGACTTTAATTCATTTGATTTCTCTTTCAAGGTTTCTTCAGAAAAATTACTATTTTCTACAGAATAATTACAGATATGGCGAAACGCTTTATCAATTTCTTCAAGTTGGTATAAACTTGTTTCTTCTTGATTTTGGACAGATTTGTGCAAGTCATCTAAAATATTATCAAGCTCTGCCGCCGATAGGTCACCTTGAGCCTTTATTCTAAAACCTAAAGTATTGAACTCAACTTTAAGTTCTGACCTTTTTGTTATGCCATCAACAGTTTTCCATTCTAGATTTTTTAATTGATACTTAGTCATGCCACTTTCCCAACCGACAGCAGCAGCAGCGTCAATTACATTAAACTCCAAAACACTACTCTTTGTGATATCCGGATCCTTTTTACTTTCAATAAGATAAGCCATTGCAAGAGGAGGGCACGTTTTTGCTGCTTCTAATATTTTTTGGGGACCGCCATATGACAATATTTTACACACAGTATATGCATTATTTAATACTTTTATATAATGTTTGGGATGCAACTCAACATAACATAATAATGTAGCAATATTCTCCGAAGGCATATCTAGCTCTTCAACTGTGCTGTCAATTGGTATTCCAACTTCATGGCCTTTACATCTTGCGTTTGACTCTTTAGGACATTGACATGATATGAAAACCTTTTGGAGCAATCGTCTTATCACAGCTCTATCAACTGAATTTGCATAAATGTGTTTTAATAATTCATTTTTGTCATTGCTACTATTGTTGATAAAAACATGACAGAAAGCTGGCAACCCATCTCGTCCAGCCCTCCCTACTTCTTGTACATAAGATTCAAAGCTAGCCGGCATGTTGTAATGAATAATGCATCTTATATTAGACTTGTTTATTCCCATGCCAAAAGCAACAGTGGCAACTATAATTTTTAAGGTTCCATCCATGAAATGTTTTTGAATTTTTTTCCGTTGCGCAGCTGTCATGCCTGCATGATATGTTTCAGCAATGTATGACATCCTTTTTCTTTTTTTACTTATCTTTTCCATATTAATTTTTCCAGGTTGCGATAAACAGGAGCGCAAAACTGCAGCAACTCTCTCACATTCATTTCTTCGTATGCAATATACAATTATTGAGCTAAAATCAATAATTTTGTCTGAATTAAGATATGTTATAAGTGCCCTATCCTTATCTTTTTCAAAGGATGTAGATAGATGTAGGTTATCTGGGAGAGAAGGGTTTTCCACAACACCACTCATGCCGTCAGGGACATGAATGTGGTCTATAACACTTTTAATAGTGGACTGACTGGCAGTCGCTGTTAATCCTAGAATACATTTTACATTTAATTTTTCTCTTAAGATACGACAAATCATTAAATAACTCGGCCTGAAGTTATGGCTCCACTGTGAAACACAATGTGCCTCATCAATGCAAGCAAATGCTATTTTTGGGAGTGATTTGAAAAGACCTGCAAAACCATTAGACGAATCTCCGCATATCAATGCTTCTGGAGATATGAGAAGAATATTTATTTCGCCTTGTTTTAATAACTCCATGATTTTGCGCCTTTGTGTTGGTGGTTGATTGGTATGCAGGCACCCTGCTTTAAGGAAATCGGGCATACTTAACACTTGGTCTTCCATTAATGACACAAGTGGTGATATAACCAAAGTGATGCACTTGTAGTGTTGACTATAAATATAAGCAGGTAGCTGATAACATAGAGATTTTCCACTGCCTGTTGATAAAATTAATAATGTTGACTTGCCACATAAAATCCGCATAATTGCCTGTTCCTGCCCTGGGCGGAATGATTGATGTCCAAACATCTGTAAAGATTTATACAGCTCTTCACTATGAATACATTCTTCAGTAAAGATAGGTTGAATATTATTATTGGATTCTGATATTGGTGTCTCATTTAACAATCTTAAAAATTCATCTGGTATTTGACTAGATACACATGCAGATACACATGTACTCAATTCTTCTTCTATTGACTCTTCAGTCTTGCTCTCTTTTTGAACAACTTTCTTCATATCTTCTAAAGTGGGTATTACATCATCAGAACTATTTTCCAATGGCAAAAGTGAGTTTTCTTTGTGAGCTCTGCAATATCTAGCCATGTGGCCTGAATTTCCGCATTTGAAGCACAATACTTTCCCAGATTCTGGAAATTCCATACCAGCATGCAGTGCTTTTTTATCTTTCCACTGTTTCTTCTTGTATTTTGAATAGTTAAAATTTTTACGTCCCCGGACAAAAACTTTTTTTTCTATATTTATCTTTACAAAGTTATCATTAATTGTCCCACTGAGAATTTTGGTCTCTAATTTATCGGAATCACTTTCAGCATTATTTTTATTTGTGGATGGTGCTTGAGATGTTTTTATTGCATCTAAAAGATCAGTAACCTTAGTTGCTAGGGGTATAACTTGTTTGTCCATACCGAATGGCAAATACTCCCTGATATCGGGGGGGCTTTCATCATTACAGTTAGCTTCTCGAGGTAATGTTTTCTTGATATTTTTAGCTCTTTGAATCCTAGCAGTCTTTTTCTCTTTGGTTGTACTTAGTTCATTATCATTAACCGCAATATGCTCTTTGTGTCTGTCATTTATTTCTTCTTCAATGCCACTATTTTCAATCTTTCTCTTTTTAAGAGCTGGCTTAAGTTTTTGGATTACAATATCTTCTTCCGATTCACTATTTTCTATAAAGTCACAAGCTTTATCAATGGCAGTGGACAATGATATGTTGCTTAAACCAAATTTTTCTACTACAGAAGTTTCTTTTGGAACACTATTCTCTATCATGCTAAATTCAGTGTTTAGCCCACTGGCTCTTTCCAGCCATTCTGCATTAATTTGTCGCACTGAATTATTTTTTAAATTATCAATAGTAACATTGCTAGTAAAATGTATATTTTCATGACATTTCTTATTGTCAGTTTTAGCCTCCAAAGTGGGGTTGTTTTGTAATAAATCACAAGAGTCAGAATATGCTTCATCACTGTCTAATATTTTACTCTCACACATGTCACTAAACAAGTTTTCCTTATTGTTTCTAGATACTCCATCACCAGCAAGGCACTGAGATTGAGATGTCGCTACAGATAACTTTCTGGGATTTCTTATTGAAAACTTTCTATTCTGAAACAATTTCTTAGACAAATTTTGTATAAATGGACTTTCCGATGTTGCAGCTTTTTGCGATTTGGAATCTGACAACAACCGCTCTAGCTGTTGACCGCTCGGTAGGGCCGGCAACAGCGGCTCTTGATCAACAGGTACAACCTCTGCCACAAAATCCAAGTCTTGTTTAATTTCAGGAGATCGAATTTCGTCAGTTTCAACTTCACAAATTGATAATGAGTTTTCAAGTGCCTCACTTTTTAAGTGAAAGTACTTTTTATATGCATATTTTATATTAGTGGGTGCTTCCTTGATATCAAATTTGGAGGGAGTTCGTGAATGTTTAAGTTTAAACTCTTTTTCCCATTTTTTCACTATTAACTTACATTTTAAATAGACTTTATCCATGTTTATGCTTTCGACGCTATCCATCGTAAACGGAAAAGTTATCAATACTATTTTTTTAAGATAAAATAATTTGTTTTACAGCGCCGTTTAAAATCTTGCTTGACAGGACATCTGACATATTTTATAAACGTTTGACGTTTTATATTTCCCTCCAATGGGGCCTTCGACTTTTGAGAGACAAGATCTGACAAGCGCGCGCATTCCTGACTCAAATAAGACCGAAGTTTTGTACACGTGTTACAAGTATATTAAACTTGGTTTATTGTGTGGTTGTTTTGCGTAAATTCTTGTGGTCACAAAAACGGTTTAATTCATGATATGCTCACCTACTATTGCTATTCTTACCTCAGGCCCCGTCAAAAGAGCCAAGTATTTATTTATTTTAAAAAGATTAAGACTTAGATGGCGCTATTGTCTGACAGATGTACAGTCGGGGAAACTGGCGCTGTTCCGCCGTTAAAATAAAGTCGTTTGAACGTTTCATACTCCGAGAGAAAGACGCGCAAACAATTACCAAAAGAACTTAATTTTACATGTATCAGTACAAGAAAAGATCGGTACACAACTAATTTTTACGATTAAAAATCTCGTCGGTTACACAAATCACTGCTGTCAATTTGCTTATTTATAATCTCAGTGCACGAAATGAGGTAACTTCAGTGGAGGTAGTGGTATTAGTAGCTTGTGGCGATGATTCACTAACAAAAAAAAAACATTTCTTATTCAGATTTTTTAAGTATATGCCTTTCATAGTACTTGATAAACTGATTTTCTAGTCCTATTTTACACTACGAGAATTCAAATTTAAAGAAAAAAAAATTTTTGAAATATCAATTTAATATGTACAATACTTACAACATTCGTAAATTGTTCCTCAAATTGAAAAATGGATCTATTTTCGGCATACAACACATTTGATTATGTCTAAAATTATTCTTAAATCTAAAAGACTAGTCTGAATTTTTGTTCATTGCTGCTGAAGTAATATTATAAAAAATAAAGTGCTTATTGGAAAACACGTAATTGATTTCTGATATTTACCAGTGACAAAAAACTATGTCAATAAATCAGTCGCATAAAATCACTTCAGATAATAAATATAACCAATGATCTGATGTCATATTCTTTCCAAGCGACCAGTTCTCTGATTTAATTTACCAATCGTTCCTTTAGGGTCTGGTGATAAAGAACTCCAATCTGTTGAAGCACACTCCCGAAACTTATGCTTTCCACATTTTTGGTTACCTTTAAAATTGTTGCTACTTATACATGATCCTAATATATCATAAAATACGACATTCAAACTATCAATCC
>QDHC01001291.1:572675-589252 GCA_013186455.1 Papilio dardanus tibullus
TAGATCATGTCCGATTCTTTTGACATTTGAAAATGCAAGTTCTTGAAGTAATAAAGTATCCTTTGCACTTGGCAATAAATCAATGTCTTTTATTTGGGAGTAATTTTTGTAAGAATTCATCGATCCACTATGGATCAAACTAGTTTCTTGATGAGACATCTCTTTACCCGAAAAATATTCTAATGGAGTTACAAGAAATTTTGTGACGGCTATCGGGACATAGCTCTGTTCCAGCAGAGCCACTTTCCACACGCCCGGCAATAGTGGAGTTTTCACATTTAATTTTATGAAATTTGTTAAATTGTTTTCTTCTTTATATATTGTATTAACATCGGCAATAATACCAGCTGGATCTAGTAATATGACAGTAAAATTCTCATTAATTTTTTCTACCTGAGGAAATTGATAAACTAAAACCGGTTCAGACAGAGGCCCTAAAATACTACCTAAATTTCTAAAAGTCATCTCTTTCTGATCATAATCAGAACTAACTTTAAATATCTTAACAATATCACTATATTGACTTTTTGAATTGAGTTCTAAGTAATGTTTTGGTTTATACCATGTCTCTATTAAAACTTCGTGTTCATTCTGTATTAAAGCTTTGTACAAAATTAAATTGCCTTTGTATACATCTGCATACTTGTACAAGTTAATTTCATGCACCTCTCCAAGTTCTATGGTGCAATCTTCTTGCAGTAAGATCTTAGCATTTTGTCGTAGAATGCTGCCCGCGTGAGACAATAAGGTGTCGTCAGTGCCAGCAGGCGAGTCTTCTATATCATAAATATTTTGCCAATATCCTTCAATGTTGTGGATGCGGTAGTGGTCAGTATATCCTAGCAGTTGCTCTACTCTTGTAATAACTTCTTGGTTTATGACAGGTTCAAATTTCCGAGCGAAAAACAGTTGGCGATTCAGCGTATTTTGTATTCTCGGCCAATCCTCGCTCTTGAAATCATTCGGTGAACAGCCGCACCAATCCACAACATGTTTATATTGACATTTACATCCTAATTTTCTTTTCCAATTTGTAACATGAAGATTATTATCCACATATGTGTTGCAAAACATAGAATTTCTTAAAACGGTATGGAAAAACGATTCTGCCGGTAACAGGGTGTGTTGAAAAATAATATCTAAGCCGCTCAATAATTCATCTTGATTTCCGACTACATATGAAACAAACTCAGGTGAGAGAGCTATCCAATCACTGCCGCCGTCTATGATGATTCCTTGAGGTAACTTCCTTTCGCCGACGCGCCACATGTGAGTTTCACATTCAATAAATGTTTTATCCAAGCCTTGCTTTTTTATAAATCTTTGCACTTCGCGACCGTGCGATTTAACAAAATTTAAACCTTTATTAGCTGACAGGAATGTTTCCAAATCTTCAAGAGATTTAATCGGAAAATCACTTTCACTTAAATTAATAACATAATTCCACTGCCAGCCTAATGACATGAAATGTTTCATCGAAGAGAGAAGCATCTTCAACAGGGACGCTCCGCCCCAAATAGTGGAGAAACGATTGGGCGCCAATCTCACATTTGGAAATTCTTTCTCCAACGCAGATAACTTACGATGCATGTAATCCTGTCTCTGAAATAATAAAGCAGTTCAGTTTTTGGCCAACTCACAAAAGGGTACAAGTGTTTATTTATATGCAGATTTTGTATGTGTCAATTCCATTGTGTCCTCCCTAAACTGTTAAACCGATATTGGCGCTACTACTGCCTGAAAGCAGATAATGCTATTGATTTAATATTTTAAACATTACACCAAATCTCAAATACTCAACAGGTAATATTTTCACAAATGAATATGAATTCAAAAAACAAATTATGTAGTAAATATAAAACCAAAAGATAGTGTTTTAAAAACATAAGAGGACAGCTATCTTGACAATAATGTTACTGCATTTGCAGACAGCGTGCTTAATGCTATGATAAGACCAGCTATATATTACAATGTTCCATTGAGCATATGAAACTTGAATTACCTGTTTTATTCCTGCATAATAATAGAATATATGAATGTTTACTTGCACTTACTTTATCTACATGTATATAAAAATAATGATGACTTCTATACAGTACATTTATCAATCTATGAACTTGTCTCAATGCTCGTCCGTTTAATGTCAAAAGGAATACAATTCTTACTGATTCTTTTTCATTGCTCGAGAGCTTAGGAGCAACAGGTACAAATTCTGAAAACAAAATTAGAAAAAAATATTTACAGGTACAATAGTTATTACTTATGTCCACAAGGGATAGGCCAACCATGACCACGAGGGATAGGCAGAGACTACAGTCTTGCTTATGGCTCTGTCTTGGTTCAACCCTGGTCCCTATAGGGAGAAGTTTATTTTTCATAAAATCCATGACAGTTTGGCTTATGGGAGTAGAATATGTAAATACTGGATGGATCTTTAAGTAGATATTAATTGGGTGATGATACTTATCTGAAATTATTTACAAACTACTTTTGTAGTACCAATTACTTGTATAAAAATGTATCATACTTGTTAATCCAGTCTCATATATGTTCATTGTAAAATATCCTCCGCAAATCTTGCTAGAATTTCCAGGACACTTCATATCACATGATCCTTCAACTGTTTTGGCAGACTGAGGGGGAGGAACATCACCACAAAAACATTCTGAACTGAAACAAACATTTAAACCATACTTTTTTATCCTTAATATTCCATATATAGTTTCATTGAAAAATAAGACATAGTAAGGTAGCAATTACAAATGACTTACGCATATTGTACACCGGCATAAGGAAACCCAGCCTGAATGCATATATCTAAACAAAACTCAGGAGTATTTGTTGTGGCATAATTTCCATAAAAACTGGACAATATTCTTAATTTTTTTTCATCTAAATAACAACCGTGGTACTTTCCGTAAGTCATACCATTTGAGGGACATTTGTTGATCAACTTAATGGGATAAAAATTCCCATTTTGTATTAAACAAGTCTTATTAACAATTTCTTGTTTGCAGCTTTGAGTTTTAGCCCGATGTATGGCAGAAACAGCTTCCCTGCTTTTGATGTCACATAATGGCTTGAAATCTAATTCTTCGATTCTCAAATGTGGAGTTAATTTAATTTGCGATGACGTTTTAGACGATAAATCTTCATCATCCGAAAAACCATTATTAATTTTCCTTGCTGATACATCGCCAAACTCATGGCGATCGGGTGATGTATGACCAAACTTTTTTAATAAATTATCATTAACTGTTGGAAATAGGCTGATTGAAATTAAAATTTGAACAAAAAAAGTAGTTAAAACTGTCGCTCCTAACCACTTGGCATACTTATAAAAAAACTTTCGTAAACTAAAAGCCATTTCTGACCTTTCTTAAAAGTACTTTAACAACAATTATTTCAATAGTACGGCACGTATACATTGTTTGCCACTTAAAGGTAAAACTAAAGCCCTGAGATAAGTACAAAAAAATAAATAAAACGTACACATTTCAAAGAAGCGGTGAAAAAATAGTAAAAAAAAAAATAGATAACAAGGCACATGTGACATTGACATTATCCATCAAGTATCAAACGATTCTAGTTTATTTTAACGTGTAAAAATTAGTTTAAGATCAACCAAAAATCAATTACAGTAAATTATTACATTCCTTTTGTTAATAAGTTTATGTAGTTGCGTAAGTTTAAAACTTCTATTCTATCCTATTGCTACGAAGAAGTTGAATCACCCTTAAATGAAATAGAAAATTGATTTTCCATGTTTGCTACAATTTAACTTAAAATGATCTACCATCTGTATTATATTGTATCTGTAGCCTATTGTTGACATTGACAGTAGACAGCATGAGCAGCTTGACAAGTTTTGAGAAAAATCAATAGAATTTTAAATTATGAATTACGATTTCATTTAAGTACGTTTTTATTTCTGTATCTTAGGTTTTTATTTTAAGATGACGGATATTAAGTACGAAGATACTGTTCAGTGCCTATTCTTTACATCTGCACAAGAGAGAACTAACATAAATTTTGACGAATTGTGTCGGTCTTTGAATGCAACGGCTAAAGCACTGTCCAAGGATTATATTTGGCACAGAGATGAGTTTAAAATTTGTCAACCTTTAATAGCAAGCGAATTTGGTAAGAAGATATGCAATGTTAAACATTATTCCATTTAATAAGACGGCGACAAAATGTGAGAGTTGAAGGATTCCACTTTTACCTTTGCAGTGATCATGCTAACATTTTTGTTAATATTTTAGGCTACTATATATTAATGACATTAAGACATGTCTCATTATCATAGCCATCACAAGGTAGTTTAAGATTAATGCTGTCAGTCTTTTTACAAGGCCGTGTTTTATCACCGTTAATTATGATTTAAGTGTTATTGTGTAAAATATGGCAATGACTGGGGGTTAAAGGTCTATGTACAAAACTATTAATTACTCCTTTAAATGTTGTATTCTCTGTATTTAGTAAAAGTGGGCTAACATAGAATTTTGATTGTAGATATTCCACCGCACCTTGAAAGTATAACATGTTTTGGAGACAACATAGAAGATGAATGGTTTATAGCTTACTTAGTTTTCAAGTTAACCGAAGTACACAATGGTCTAATAGTACAAATAGAAGATAATGACGGGGACTTTCTGTTAATAGAGGCCGCAGATTTTCTACCCACTTGGGCTAATCCTGAAACAACTAGAAACAGAGTATGTTATTTCATTTGGTTTGGTAAACTAATGCCTTGTGTATGGATTAACAAAATCTGACATGTCAGAAATATTTTGAAAGCTTTTTTGTGCGTTTCTTAATTGATTACCATCTTTTTATTGTTGCAGGTATTCATTTACAATAATCATGTGCACCTAATCCCTCCAACTCTGGCAGACCTTAAAACACCAATAGAAATTAATGATGCTCTGAAACTGATCATGAATAATTCGGAAGAAACAAAAGCTTCATTAGAAATAGAAAAAGCCATTCATGAAAGAATTGGAGCTTATCCTGATAGAATAAAAGACCTGAGTCACATGGCAACAGTCAGTCTGCCTGTTGACATTGCTGCACTCCTGATATTAAAGCCATCTCTCATATCACATCTTGTTAATACTTATTGTAACCGTGATGTGATTGATACAAAAAAAAATAAAAAACTTAAACTGGATAATTGCATTGATGTAAGCATTAGATTCACAAAATTTCAATATGCTATGATCTTACATTCAAAGGCACAAAACAGTTCAGGGCACAGGAATACTACATTTCAAAACAAAAGAAATGAAATTGGTCACAAATTATCTTTTGGTTTTCAAATTATTATGAATGAATCAAAAAGAGACAAGTTTTCATCCTCAGAGTACAATAAGTATATAAACAATTTAAAGAAAAATAATTACTTTAATAGTAACATAGAAGGTTCAAAAGATTATAATGAATTGTTATCAAAAGCCCAGACTTATTTCATAGAAACTGAAAGTCCACTGATTTCACATATCTCTGAAAATATAGCACAACTTATGTCTTCAAATGAATATAAAGAACTTAAAGAATCATTGCCACAAAACAATAATTTATATTTATCTGAGGAAGATAATGACAGTTGGTTAAATGTAAGTCCTGATGAATTAGATGATTTATTGAATAAAAACTACAAAAAACAGGTAAAATCCGATGACCTTGTAAAACCAAGCATTGTCACATCTGGTTTGTCCAATTTTCTCTCTCAAAGATCGGATTTTGAAGGAATTGAAGTTAACGAAGATGCAAATGAAGATGCTAAATTACAATTTGATTCTGATCAGTTTTTCACAACACTTAAACAAATGTTGGATGTTGTAACAATAAACGAAAGTGATGGAGATAGTAGTGATTTTAGTGACACGGAAATGCCAGATCTTAATATTGTAGAGCAACAACTTGATCAAGAACTTGCCTCTAAAATATGTGGGGACAATCAATTGAATTTAAGAGATGATTCATGTATTTTATCAAACTTAGTGAGCAGTTTGAAGGAAGAAGGTGTATCAGGACCAACAAGCAATATTTTCAAGTCGATAGGAATAAAGAAATCGGAACTACTAGATTCCGATGATGATGAAATTGAGTGATATAATAAATATGTATAAAAATATAGATCAAAGAAGTTTTTTTACAAAAGGAATACTAAATAGTGATACTGTTTTATGATTTTTTTAATAATAAAATAATTTAGACATAAATGAAGAAAAAAAACAATTAACAGTTTTAAATACATTTATAACCAATTTGTAAAAATACAGCATTTAAGAATAAACCACATACAATCCCTGTATTATCAAGGCCTTAATAATTACCAAATACCATTAATTACCTATACAAAAACCTGATTAAACTTAATATTATTATATGTACTAACTTGTATATCAAAATAAAATCATAGCTACAAAAGTAATAACGTGAAATATAAAAAGTAATCCTTATTAAAGATGTGCATAAGCTCCTCCCGCCACAACTAAAGTTTCCCCGGTGACGTAGCTGGCGTCATCGGACACTAAGAATGCTACAGCACTCGCTATCTCCTCAGGTTTACCAAATCTTTGCATTGGCACTATTGACAAAAACTTTTCTTTGGCCGCTTCAGAGGATGTTATCTGAAATAGATTATAATCAAGAGTAACAGTAATTATAGCTGAAAAAAACTTCATTAGACCGAGTTCGCGATAAAGACGGACTGACACCGAAGCGAAATCCGTTTTTATCGCGAACCCGGTCCAATGAAGCCGGGGCATAATAATCTACTAGATATGGATTAGTCAAAATGTTTACATGGTCCTTCGAGCCGGATTAAAATATTAAACTGAGTTAAGTAATCAACCTCTTATCATTAGAATTTTTGAAAATGTATAGCAAAAAGCAGAAAACAATTTTAAACTATTTTATTTATATTTTAAAGAATAATATTAAACTTACAGCTGAAGCAAATTTAGTTGCAACAACTCCCGGCGCCACGCAGTTTACTCTTATGTTATCGTGCACAATTTCTGTAGCGATTGCCTTCGTTAACCCAAGCAGTGTAGTCTTACTAACACTGTATGCACCTAAAGGCTATAAAACAAAATATTTAATACTAGAAAAATTGCAATTTCTTAATATTGTCCATAAACTCACTTCCATCGGTTGATAAGCTGCTATAGATGATATAAATACAATATTCCCTCCACCTCTTTTGATCAATTCTGGATATGCTTCTTTAGCTAGCAGCCAAGCACTTTTCACATTTACTTCAAATATCTTATCCCATACTTCTTCCTCTGTCTAAGAGATAATAAAAAATATTAAAATGACAAATGTTTCACAGTAGTGCCTAAAAATAACAAAATACTTAAATATCATTATCAAGTGAAATGCAACTTATTTACCTTCTCCCACTAAATTATCTAATAAAGTACTACTTATGTTATGAATGTTTATATATTTGACAATTATTAATATAAGAGTAATAAACATTACCAGTAATTTTAATACAACCTACCTCTAAAATAGGTGACACAGACGGATTAACAGCAGCATTTGATACAATAATATCAAATCCACCAAATTTAGATTTTGCCTGCAACATACATGATAAATAAAATTTCAATTTAATATTTTGTCATATCTCTTCTTTATTTGATAGAGATTTGAATTAATTATAAATAAGCAAGAATACAACATTTCCTAATGTGAATTAGAAAAATAATTTGAATTATTTTGCTACTTACAGTTTCAAATAATAGTTTTCTGTGCTCCGCATTGCTGACGTGACAAACAATACCTTCAACAGTAATACCCTCGTTGCGTAAACTTTCTGTAGCTTTCTTTACATTATCTGCCTTTCTGCTGCTTATTATAACAGAAGCTCCTTCATTTCCCAATCGTTTTGCAATTGAAAAACCTATACTAAATTATGAAGAAAGTACATATTTATATTGAATCAACAACACAACTCACACCCGTAACCCAGAGTGGTAGGCAGAGTCAACGGACCTCCATTTGGCACAATCCTGTCACACCTCTCTCGCTTTTTCTACATTCATACATCTATGCATGTATACACAACGGTTACGCGTACTCTTAATACCCACCTTCAATTGAACCAATAAATTAAAAAGGGATTATATTATTCATGTTTTAGACAGTAAAAAAAATGTAAACTATGTAAGTTTTAAGCTTTTTTAAGTATGTAATTAGTATAAGAATATCTTTAAAGGAGACGGACATGAAGTAGTGATATTTTATCTTTTCACATTTTTATATTAACTTGATTATACTGCAACAATTAACTTTGTTCTTTTTATTTACTACTATGTAGTATTCATCTTATAATATAATTATCACTTGGAACACTTGCTGCGTTATATCCTTTTGAGTAAAGTAACAATACAAAAGGCACTTACCCCTCAGAAGATGCTGTAACAATAGCTACTTTTCCTTTTAATCGGGTTGAATGAAAATTTGAGCTCGTTAAATGTTGATGTAATGAAGTCATTTTATTAATTTTTGTAATAGCTCTGTTGTAATTAAACATTGCAAATTAATTATTGAATTGCTTTTAACTAAAAGAAACAAATAGGTACTTCACCTTTATTACTTTTTAGTATTCATTCAGCCGGTTTTGCAGATAAATAAATTCTCTAGTTCTATTGCTTTGTGTCAACTTATCAATATCACATTAATATTATGTTATCATAAGTTATTATTATAATTAATCTGGTCAATGTCCATTGCTCTTGGTCCCCTCACTCCTCAACACTGATCTCTATAGAATAGATAGATCTATCATTATTTGGAAAAGAGCCTTTGTTTCGACCATGACATTGATTAAGAAAGATCTTCCTGTTATATTTCTTACTTTTTTTAAATAAAACTGTAATTATTATTTATCTTAATTTCCTTTATTCTTATAGCTCATATGCTATGGCTTCACCGAGCAGGATTAAAATGCGCCACAAATGCTTCGAATTTATTTATTCGATTTATTGCGCGTCCACACCCAACAGACCAAAAGTCGAAGTAAAGTTCGTGCAATTCACAGATTATAATGTGAATATTAGATAAATAACTACAGATAATATAAACATTTAAATTAATATTCAAGGAGTTTTATAAAGTGTTTTCGTTATAGAAAAAAAGATAAATTTTAATTATCAAATCAAATAGTTCTTTTAGTTGTATTTTTTTATTTTCATATTTTAGGAATAATTTTTTTCCTTGTTATTTGGCTCTTTTGGATCCCATACAACTGTTTCAAATTTAAATTTTGAATAAGATCTAATAATCACTTACTAGTTTGATCCATAGTGAGATAATAACAGAATAATACAATAAAACACCAAGCAAAATACCTCTCAGCGTCTCGCATTATAATGAAGTGTAGCCAAGCACGTATTTTTGCGCGATAAAAACCCTTTGTTGTCCGGCAAAAAACCGACAGCCGCGGGAAGTTGGATAAATGTCGCCACAATTATGTCGGGATGAGGATTAGACCCTTCTTCACCTACGTTGGTCTCGTTTTTATCGCGAATGCAGTGCGGTGAAGCCGTAAGGTTACTTATAGATCGTAGAAAGAGAAGGATATAGAACTGGCTATAGCGTATACAGTTGAGGGACAAAAAATCATTATACTACACATAACGGTTTAACCAATAATATCATGTATTAAGCCTTTGTCTGGGACGAAAGAAAAATTCGTTCACCGAAAATACGCTTGGAGCGCCACAATACTATGATATACGTCACTTTAAATGGGTCTTATTTCAAGACACATACAAATCGCATACAGAGAAAAGGACCAAAGATCTATGTCACTGTCTTTGTCACGCTTCCTATATTTTGTATAAATGTGTCTCAGTCGTGTGAGTATGACATAGGTCATGTCTCATCTGCTTCTTTTATTCTATGCTCATTAGTCATTTCATTTTATCTAAGATTTTTTGTCGACTTTGTACTTGTCAAATCTCTCATCTGTGTCTGTCACCCTCATCTGATGAGGTTTTGAGAATAAATATTTAATTCCCTTTCCATTCATTATATGTGTCTTTTAATTTGAGATTTGTCAGCCTTTCGCTTCGATTATTTAATTGAATTCGAATCGTGTATAAGTCGCAGCTGTATTGCTGATTAAGAAATAATATAACTGTCAAGGAGAGTAGAGTGGTGTAAAGTGATAAAGTAACATTTCAAGGTAGATTTCAATATTGTGTTTGCATACTTGCAATATGCGTATGTAGGCTAATGTCTGGATTATTGTATATTTGTGATTACGGAAATAATTCTGATTCTGATGACTGTGAAGTCGACAACAATCTACCAGAGTTAAAAAGGTAAGTGTATTTTACACACAATCCTTAACTAGCCCTCACAATCCCAAGACTGACAATGCTACTTGTTGGAATTCGATTAAAACAGATAGTTTGACATAGAACACATTATTACAGAAATTTAAACAATTATTGCAGTTACAATTCATTTTTGTTCTTGGAGTTTTCATGTGTCATTGCGGGCTGAATCATATCAAGCCCATATGGTCTTAGGTTAAGGGATACAAGACACAACGCAAGAGTAGGGCAAATAATTTTTTCTATAAGATGTGCTCCTTTAAAAGAATAATTCTCTTATTTATTGATAGTGCCTACCATAAGCTAATATTTTGGTTAACTAGAATTAAATTTTGTTTCAGGTCAAAAAAATTACCTGTGCCAAATCTTAGCTTTATTCCAGTAGTTCAAAGTGAACAGCATATAGATAATCCTGATCTTCATAATGGCCGTGTGAGGAGTTTTCCACATGTAAGAGGAAATTGGGCAACTTTCGTTTATGTCAAATGTAAGTTTCTAGCGAATGTCCTGTTTATCCCGGGAGGTAATTTTTTTAAAAATCTGTGTATATAATAGTTAAACAGCTCAGAGGTCAGACATTGGGTATGCTATTTGAGTGTGTAGCTATTCTCCTTGGTGAAAACCAATATATGAAGGTCATTGGAAGCATTGGCCTTCCGCCTACAACTACCCATCATATGCACTAAGTTGTTGGTCCACCTAGTTGGAGGATACCCCACGCTCCTGGTCCCTGTATGCTTCCTTAATCCTTTTTAATTTGTTCTAGATCAAAATGAAGAATCATTAGTGAACTTTGCAACTAAGTTACAGACATTATTGGATGTGAAAGACTTGTTTACCATATGTGATGACTTTCATCTGAGCTTATCCAAAACTGTTGTTCTGAATTACCATACTATTGTGCCATTTACTCAAAGTTTGAAAGAAAGCTTTTGTGATATTGAAAAGTAAGATTATTTTTTTTTATTAATATTTAGATATTTCTTTTTTGGATCATGTTTCAATTACTTATATGTCACTCAGGGCTTTACCACAAGTTTTATGAGACCCTTAATTATTACAAGGCTTGTATTAAGACTTTTCAACACAAAAATTACTATAATTGGCTATTTCAGGGTTTAAACTACTGAAAGTCAATAAAGTTAATATGTCTTGTTTGCTAGTATTGTCTCTGTTGACTATATGTGGTTATGATGATAATGAGCCAGTAAGCATTTTGTTTCAGATTTTATTTAGGTTTTGACAACATTCAAGTTTTATGTAATGAGGACAAGTCTCGGACATTCATTGTTCTCAAAGCTGATTATTTTAGCCTGAAGAGTTTAAGTTTTCTCGTTAAGAAAGTTGATTCTGTACTTGGAGAGTTTAAATTGGAAAAATTTTATGAAGTATGATGAACATATTTTTTTATATCTGCATGTCACCTGTTGCTCATTGGATGGTCTTATTTACTAATATGTAATATGTCTTTATGAAGATATCCAATTTTACCATTAAATTCTCCTTAGCTATGGTGTATCCAAAAGTTACAGTTTTTACAATTATTTCAGGATCCATCATTTCACATAAGTTTACTCTGGGCGAAAGGTGACCACAAAGAAAAACTTGAAGCTTTATTAGAGAATAGGATTGAAGTGCTTAGTACCGAAATTGTGAAAAAGGTTGAATCTGTTCTCATAGACAAAGTGTATTGTAAAAGTGGAAACAAGTTTTATCAATATTCATTGGAATAATATTGTAGCAAAATAATGACAACGGAACGAAATCTTAACAAGGTTTACATAAACCCTAATTTTAATCAAAGAACTCTTGTAAATACAATGCCAATAACTAGTCAAAGCAACATGTATGTTAATCCTTATTTTTCTCAGGTAAATTTACGAAGTAATTTCGATCAAACTTTAAGTTCAACGAAAAGACGGATATTTGTCAACCCCAATTTTATACGAACAAATAATTTTGCGAATATTCCCCAACCCTTTGTACACAATTTACATTATGAGCCCCAGATTGTAAATCAAAATGATGTTAACAATTGTTCAACTAATTTTAACACACAAATTGTGCCTGTTCAAAATGTAGAAGTAATGATGCCAGAGCCAATATCATCACCCGCTGTAACGAAGTCACGATACACATTGGTCCGTAAAAATGATAAATGCACTGCTAACGTCGAAACGATCACAAGTAACACCACAGTAAAAATAAGCAAATACAAAACTATGCAATTGAGTTTTATTAAGAATAAGATAATAGAGCAACAACCTAAAAAGCCAGAAGTCAAATTACAAGTGACACCATACAGAAATCGATCATTATCAAAGTACAATTACACAACAAAAAGCACATATCAAAATTCTAGTATTAATAGAACTTATATAAAAGTTAACAAACAAGCTCCAACTGTGAGAAAGTCGATTGAAGTAAAAACTCTTAAACCCAAGAAAACATTGTTCAGCGCAAATGTGTTAGTCAATAGAAAAACTATTGCAAGAAAATTTAAAAAGAATAATATACCTTGCCCATTGTTTACTAAATATGGAAAGTGTTTGAGGAACGTTCAGGGAAATTGCGAATTTTTACACGATAAAAAACATGTGTCAATTTGTAGAAAATTTCTTAAAGGCATTTGTCACGACCTTTCCTGTCCATTATCACACGAATTGAGCGCGAAAAAGATGCCAACTTGCTATTTCTATTTAAACGGCAACTGTACTAAAAATAACTGTCCCTATTTACATGTTAAGTTAAACAATAAAACTAAATTGTGCAATGATTTTTTGAAAGGTTATTGTGAGAATGGTGACAAATGTAGCTACAGACACGTGAATAAGGAAGTGAAAACAGCTATCAAACAAAACATGAACCAACAGCGGCGTTTTACATGTTCGAGTCCTATAATTGTGCCTAAGAAAATTAAAGTTAAGCCAAGTCCAAAGAAACCTGTTGAAAGGAACAAATGTGTGTCACAAGCTGACTGCGAGGAGGACAAAGAGGAAGCCAAGTGCAGGTACTTCAAGAATGACAATCAAGATGAACAAAACCAATCTTTTGATGTGATCAAACCGAGCAGATGTAAACTTGGTACTTTGCCATCTTTTATTAAATTGTAATTACCTAATTTTATTTTTGTACTTTAGATTGTTTATTTTTATAAATAAAAACAAACTTTAATATGTGTTTTTTTAATTATTACTGAACCTATATATAATTATAGTGAATAATTTATATTGGCTAATTTAGAAACTGCTCTACATGGATTTTTGGTTTACAACATATAAAATTGGTATTTATTTAAACTGCATAAAAAAAATAAATTACAAAATAAAAACTTTTTTTTTTATAATACAAATATGTAGCTTATAATAAAATAAGACAACAAAGTATAAGAAGATGGCTTATTTTTTGAACCATTTAGGAACTTTACTCTTTGTGGAAGAAGACTGAGCATCGGATGTTCTCCGGGATTGACTAGCAGGTGGTTCCTCTTTACCTCTTCTGGTGGGTGCTCTACAAGTAAAAATATTATTAAATTAAATTTAGGTTAGGTTAGTCTCATAGGGGGTCTACTCTTATCTTTATTCCTTGGAAAAGTGAAAGTTTTCAGCTAATAAATTAATACTTACCGATATTTTGAAGCCAAAATACTAGCAGCGTCGCTTGAAGTCTTCTTTAAATAAATATCTTCTTTGAGGTAAGGCCTTCCACTGTTCTCATCAGTCCATTTGAAATGCATCAGAACGCAAGGGACAAACTTAGCTTCAAGTAAGCTCGTAGAAGGATCTAGAGGCTCTTTTAAGGGTGTGGTAACTGAAATAAAGAAGTACTCTCTCATACACATTTTTGCATGTATAAATACTTTGTTTAGAATACTTACATATAACAAATGGCTTGTCCGGATGATGTAAATGTTCCTTTACGAAATTTTTAACATCTTCTATTTTTGCACTCGGTGCAAATATGCCTTGCAAAATCATATGATCTGGAAACTGTATTCTTACTACAGCATTCTTGTATGACTTCTGTCGTTGTTCAGAGGTCTGAAAGTAGAATAAACTGAATGGTAACTATGTATAGATTAATAGATTAAAAAAAAATGGTATTGCCAACCTAAAATTATAAAAATGACGCATTTTTAAATGCCTGCATAACAAAACTTTCATCTTTAACCACTTTTTAAGGTCGTCAATTAAAATATCTATTTTTTTGTTAAAATATTTACAACTTATTAGTGCTATTACAAAATTGATACATAAAACACAATAAAGCATAAGAAATAACCTGTTTTTCGATCTCCACTTTCTGTGTAGAGGTCAACAAGGGCATGTTCTCGAGTTGCAGGCGTTGCTGTTGCAAGTCATGGTAGATCTTGCGTACTTCCTCTATTGTTAGATCATAGAAATCGTCCGGCAAGTCTTGCAGCTCGTCCTCCATGCCATCGGGCGGCAAAAAAGCTATCGCCTTTTGTGCACCTAACTAGAATTATTAATTTTTAAAGAAAACTGGCTATGTAACAAAGACATTTGCCAACTTTTTATATAAAAAAAAATATATTGCCAAATTAACATAATATAGTGAAAATACTCTAGGTGTTTGAATCAATATCCAATAGGAAACACTTAATTGTGTTAGCTATGATTTTAATATAATTTTATCATTAAGCTTCATTAGACCACGTTCGCAATAAAAAACTTATTGAAGCTTAGGCATAACCAATGAAAGAAGAGAATTTAAAGTTAACTTACAAATATAACTTCCTCTTCTATTTTCAAGCGCCGTTCTAAATTTTCTTGTGAGAACTGACTTTCTAATTGCTTGTCACCGTGGTGCGCTGTGGATGTTGCAGGTTTGTTCACATCTTCTGTGTCCACTTCCATTGTTTGCTCACTAATATCATCTTCAATGTCGCCAGCATTAACTTTCTGTGGGAGAGTTTCACTTTTGTGTTGCTCTTGTTTAATAGCTTGAACAGGATCAAAGGCTTTGTTTGTCCTTTGAGTACCAGAAGGTCCTGGAAATGATGGTTCTTTGTTGTGAGGCTCTTCCTTATTTAAAGATAACGCTGTGGTTCTTCTTGGCTCTACTTGCTCCTCAGTTAGTGGCCGTCGATATACTCTTGAAACATTTGCTTGCCTAGAGTTATTTTTAATCATAAATTATATGTATTGAAAAGATATAAACTTAAACAGTAACAAATTACATAATAGTTTAACCAACTTACGTTGCTTCTGTTTTGTTGAGCAACCTCACAATTGCTCTGCCTGTTATAAGACCTAAGTGTCTCAATGTTTTCTCTTTTAGTGCCTCCACACCGGTCACTTCTTGTCTCATATATAATATTGATGGAACATCTAAGGACTCTAGTTTTTCAGGTGCAAGTGTTAAAGCCAAGTCATATAGGGTTGTGTTCGGTGAGAAATCTCCCATTTTTCTTTCTCCTGCAAGTTAAATGTTTGAAAAATAAATATTTTTGGTTAAATAAACTTTTAATCGTAATAAAAGTAAATAAAGTTAATGTAATATTTAAATATAAACATGAAGGTTAATAATTCACCATCATCCAACATAAGCCCAATTGTTACATCTGTTTCAATCCTTTTTCTTTCAGCTTCTACCAGTTCAAGCATCGCTTTATTCGGTAAGTTACAAAACCGTATCGTTGTTGTTAGGTCAAGAATTGTTTTGTGATGTTTCAAGTCATAATCAGTAGGTCGGAAGCCTTGTTTGGCGCAAACATCTTCTAATACCTAGTTTAGTAAAATAAAATAAAATTGTTCATAAGTTCTAGTGAAAACAATATAGGAGATAATTAAGATAGCAATGACAAGCAAAATTTTACAAAAACAAACCTGTAAAATGCTAGTGTCGGCGGTGCAGTGAACTTTTACTCTCCGTCCATTGGGGGCAAGAACGACGAGATCTCTTGACATTTTTTATGCTGTTCTTATTTTTAGATAAAATCATGAAATATTTAATTGAAATCGGAAATTCAATTTAATACGACAAACCAAAAACGCCGGCATTTACAAGTTGATTCGACATTGATAGGGACTGTCACTGTCAGCTGTCATTTTATTTATTTTTTTGTTAAGATTTTATGGCCTGGCTACATAGACCTTTAAGCCAATCTGTCATTTTGGAAATAGGGTCAAACGTAGAAAAAGAAAGATATAGAACTGGCATTTGCATATACGGTTGAGGTACAAAACATGC
>QDHC01001291.1:589369-599445 GCA_013186455.1 Papilio dardanus tibullus
AGCTGCCGCGCGCGCGCCGTCGCCGCGTCGCGCTCGTGCCGCGCGCGCCACACCTGCGCACCGCACACCATTCTCAACAACTGTTCGACGTCAAAACAGATCGATCTGGTTAGATTTAGAGCACAGTACTAGGTTAGCATTACGGATTATGAAAGGTGTTTAAGGTTGCAAAAATAAAATAAAAAGATGCAAACTTGTGCCGCGCACACCGCCGAGCGGCAATGGCCGCGGTGAGCCGCGCCGAAGCCACGCGACGCCGCCTCCACCACAGCGCCGTGAAATGACAACGATTGTCCTGTACATAACAATCACTTTTTACTTTTTACATGTTACAAAATGTTTTCGCTCCTGTAATGTAATAACTACTTCAGGACTTAGTTTAGGACCCTGCAATATAATTGCTGAAACTTTTACATATAAAAGATAATCATAATTATCTATCAATGTAACCAAAAGCGAGACGTTTTTATGTAAACGTTAGGGGGCAGTATGGGATTTTACCCATGGAGAGCGAGACGAGGGCGCAGCAGGAGCCGACGCTGGAGGCGGCGAGATGATCGCGCACGTAGCGAAAGTAGACGTGCTCGAGCAGCAACAGCAGCGCCGCCAGCAGAATGCCCGCCATCAGCAGCAGGAACGCGGACAGGAACTGCTCCAGCGCCAGCGGGTCCGACGACTTGTGCTCCTGCTTGTTAGGCTTGCACGTACCCGTCATCCAATACCTGAGGTTTGAACACACTTAATATAGCTTCCGCAGTCACAGACTAAACCCCTGTCTCCAGCGAGCGACGAGCACGGCAACGCGACGCGATTTAGCTTATACAGGTTTTATATGTAACTACAATATTATGTCATATGTCGCGAATTAAATATCGGCTGCATCGTGTCGCATAGTATCGCACTACGTTGTAGACAAGGGGCAGGAGAATAAATATTCAAAAAATACAACGTAAAACACACATATAGAACAGTGAACGTGTTACACGGTTGCATGCACATGAATAAAACCCTAAATATCAATCATTCGGTTTCCGAAAGCAAACGGTGAGTGCTAAGCAAAACAGCTAAGTATTTAAGCTTCCCTAATGCGGCTACTTGATATAAATTCGCACGCACATCGCGCCTCAATGGATATCAATGTGGCTATGAGATCGACATAATCGAGGGTAGTTCGCGGATTGAGCACATAACACATAAACACACGATCGTTTTAATGAAACGATTTGCTTGGAAAACGATGAAATGTTGCAACATAAATCTGGAGAATGGTTGTGATGGTCACGCACAAACATTTATAATAACATAGTTTGATACCGACCTGCGTAATCTTTCAAGATCTCCGTTCGAACGTAAATCTAGCAATCTTTTGTTGAACATACTAAGATATTTAGAATTACGCGTGAACGCTAATCCATAGCCGGACATCGCATACCACGAACCTACAGTTAGAAGCCGGCAGTCTTCGTCCTATAAAATTATTGTAAGAAATTAACTATCTCTAGCGAACATTAGAATATGAATAATGTCTGTATGGATGTACTTACTTGTGACACTAAATAGTCCAGAACTGTGCCGTCATATATAAAGGCATCGAGTTCACCCGTGAGTACGCTCGTCACGCCAGCGCCTACCGTACTCCGGTTGAATCTAACAAATTACGATATATTTCACGTAAAACGTAAGTATTTTAAAGGAATAACATAACATAATTCCTTTATGTCAGATCCAAACTATCGCAGGTTCGGATTAACAATGTTTCATAACAGTGAAAAGTGAGAAGAATAAATATTTGCCTCCCAGATATAAACTTAATTCAGAAACTCGAAAGATATAATGATTTAGTACATGATCATTTTTTAATTAGATCAGAGATTAACAGGTAATCCGACTGTAATATATTAAAAGTTTTTTTAATAACCAACGAGGCAAACTAGATTTACTTACTGCGCCATATAGGCGTGGGGTTCTGGGAAGTATTTGGCTAGCGTAGCGTCCGTGTGCGACCAGGGCACCGTGCCGAACTTGAGCGGCGGGCGCTGGGACAGCGGCCGCGCAATGCGCTCGTCGTCCAGCCCGCTCAGCTCGTGGAACTCCTCTCGAGTGATCATGAAGGCCGCCAGGTTGGCCGTGTATATGGCGAGGAACACCACCGCAAACATCGCCCACATATTCGTCATGAACCGAGCCGTGAAACCCCGCGGCGAGTCTACGTGGACAGACGCCTAGTAATATAATACGACTTTTTTAACCAAGCTTGTAAATAACATTATTTACATTTTTTTAACAAATAAGTATTATGTACGTAATAAATCAATAAAAATATCGTCGATTGACTTACCTGAAATAATACAGCCCACACGATCCAATACGTTCTGCAAAGTGAGAACCGGTTTTGAGGGATTCGTTTCGAATTATTCCCAGTGGAGCAATCGAACCCGCTCGGAGAGAGCCACTCGAAGAAAAATATCGAGAATGTGGCGGCCTGTATCGCAACGGCGCCCACCAACATCCACGACGCCGTGTCGAAGGGTTCCAGGAAGGCCGTAGGAGATATTATACCGGTTCTTTTAGCCACGACAATCGCTACACCCGTCTCCATAAAGGGTACGCTAAAGTCTACGACGGCCTCGCGGTCCGAATTTATGATCAAAGATGTTAGAACCTGCAAAATGGTGATGGATCGTGTCACTCTCGGCATGAAGTTTGTACGTGTATATATATTTGTTACTCACCATGTCAGTTTTCTTATTAACGAGATCCGCAATGAGACCGTTCCATTTACCGTGGTGCAACGTCCCCCAGCGGCCGTCCTCGACGCGCACGAGCTCATACGTGAAGCCGAGGTGCTCCGCCAGCTGCTGCAGCAGGTCTATGCAGAAACCGCTGCAGCACTGATACAACGAGCTGTTCCTGTGTGCCGTGCCTGCTTCTATACTGTAAAGTTAACGAAGTATATTAGAGAATGTTGAAAACAAAGAACCTCAACCTTATTCTGGCGATTCTAGCAATGGTTATTAATAGCTTCGTTAAAGTACATAAATTCACATACCCAGCAACATCCACCTCAGGCGCGACACGACAAATGACCCCCCGGTCTAGAGAACATCGTCCGCTCACGGGGTCGGGCGGCGCCAGATTAATGTATGGTGGTTCCTCCAAAAATGTTATCCTCATATGAAACTTCTCCGGTACACCTTGGGGCGGAGTGTGTAAACCGCCCGGCCATACTATATCTTTTATTATTAACCGTTCTCGTGGATAAGAATTCCATGTTCCAATTTCTTCCCACACCAACTGCAATTCAGGTTTTAGTAAAGTAGGTACACACTATTTTTCTTAACGTGATCCGATTGTATCTTTAAAACACGTACGTGGCGGTTGTGAAATATAACATAATTATTTAATTAACGGTATCTTTAATTTTTCAACTATAACATTATATTTGCTAAAAAAATGAATACCTGTTCCCCCATAGCCGGTCTTAGGTTCATGATCTTTAATTCAGCCGCCTTCAGTTCTCCTTCTGGCGTGAATTCAATATTGGGACGTCCGCCGTCACTTTCAACGCTGACATTCCGCAAATGGCGGTAGAAGCGCTCGCCGGTGGACCAGCGCGCCTCGCCCGTGCCCGCGCCGCTGCACGACAACCTCGTGCCCAGCGGGTAGCGCGCGTACTCCGCTTCCGACACGAACGACTCCACGCCGTACGCGAAGACCTTCACCGCAGTCGCGATCTCCGGGATCACAGATGATGTATCGAAATGCACACCTACCGAGTGATATATTTAATTACTGTATTTTTTGTTATGTGGGGTTAATACGAAAAGATCGAAAGTGATGATAAAAAGTAAATTTAGAACATAATGCAACTCAGAACATGCCTAGTACTCCTACTGGAAACTTGTTGGGTTGTTGCATAGAACCAAGAACACTCTGTGTTACAATCCAAACGAAGTTTTCTCCTGTGAGGTGCAAGTCCCTGGCCGTTGATAAGATATCGGCGGCTTCTTCCCTCGTGGCGTACAATAACATGACCCGTGCCTCACTCGTCACTAGCTCATTCAAATCTGATCCTCTCTTCACCACAATCGCATTTAATATCGTAAACTTGAATCGGTCCTGCGGGGAAACATTTGTTTGAAAAGACACACTAATTGAAATGAATATCGTAGATATTATCCTTTTTTAATTCCAGACGGTTTAAAAAGGATAATTTGCGAACGCTATCCGTCTAGAATTCATGGCCCACAGAGGGGCGGAGATATACCGATGATTAATGTCGTTATCATTATCTGGAGAGTAGGCATTTATTATTTTATTGATTTTTGTACAACTACTTAGGTAATAAGTAAAATTAGTTCACTGTATTATATCATATGCGTCATTATTCTCTTGCTGTAAAAGTCTTTTCTTTTGTGCTAACAATCAACATTTGCTAGGTACTACTTCTGCTTAGTAAAGTTCGTAAGAATCTGTTAGCTAGTTATATCAATTTTTGAGGGCTGGTCCGCTAACGTCAATACTAATTACAAATAAATAAAAGTATCAAACGCTCGTCTCCTATCCACGTCGTCATTAGTTAGACAATATAAATTAAATTAAGGTCATAAGTGTGTGTACTTGTAGAGCGGTGACTCTTTCTCTGACGGCTTGTATAAAGTCGTCGTGGCCAGCAATGGCGGACGTGACAACGCTGAACTGGTGCCACTTGTATCGTTCTAATATCGACAACATGGCGGCGGTTTGGTGTTCTATGGACGGGGCCAGCTGAAGTCGTAAGGAGGCGTGGGCGGCTCGCTTCTCGAGCCCGCTGTTGTCAGCATTCCATGCTATAACCTACGCCGTCACAGAGCAAAACAAGAGTAATAAATTTTAATATCATCACAGCAATAATATAATAAAGAGTACGAAAAAGCAAAGAAGTAAGAAAGCATTACCGGTATGCCAAGATATCCGGCAAGTTGTAGAAAATATTGTGCAGAGGCAGTAGAGCGCCCGTATTGTTCATGATTCATAAGATAAAGGATAGCAGACACGTTGACTGCTAAAAATTCTTTACATAGCGAGTCCAAGATAGCTGAAAGCAGTTAAACATGATTAAAACGGTCCTCAGTTATTAATGCAAATTAAAATATGGACAAGCTAATAGTTCAGGCACAAATGTAAAGATCTAGGTCTAGATGAAAAAGACTTTGTCGATTTCAGTCGAAAGCAGCGTCGTTTATGTAAGCGTCGTCTGTCGCAACATTTGCATGTTGATAACGTCATGGTCTGAGTACGTTCAACGACATGCTGATGGTGATGATGACGATGATCAAGTTAAAGATTTTATGTTATCGTATTTAGTGTGTTAGAGACTACTGGTAATGAATCAGCTACTTACACATAGGACTAGGTGTGAGGCCTTGCATAGAAAGCGTAATGTTGAGGCGCACATGTGAGAAGAGTTTTTGTAGTTTGCGCGGAAGTTTCGCTAGCGCCGCTTTTTCTGCGCGCGTGTAGTCTCGCGCGCCAAAGGCCTTGTGCGGCACGACGAGCGCGGCGGTGATGACGGAGGGCGTGCGCGGTGCGGCCGGTGCAGGCGAGGTGCGCGCGCGCCGCAGCCCGTCGCCCCCTAGCCTGACGCCGCCGCCGCGCCCGCCGTCACGCGCGCCCCCCGTGATCCCCGTACCCACGCCCCCCGCACCCGCCGCACTGCCTACTTTGATACCGCCCGCGCGCTCCGCGCTCGCCGCCGCCAGCGCGCCCAATGCCGCCAGCGCCATCAGCGCACTGCGCGCCTGCATCTCGGCTTTTGATGCTGCAATATTTACCTTCGTTACGCCTATGGCAAAAATGTTGAACGACCGATTTAAAATATTGTTTAAAAGAGAACATTATACAATTGAAAACAACAAAAAAAATAATGCAACGCTTACGTTAACCTTACATCTTAATGTATGTGTAATGTAAGTGATACAACACAAACGAGGAAAACCGTATAAACGATTATGCTTTTGATTATATTCACCCGCGCTCTGCATTGAAAGTCCACCGTTGATAATAATCGGTGCAACACCCTGCTATTAACAACTGATAAACTGGACCAACACAACACAACAGAAGAGGAAATGTTAAATAAGCAAACAAAAGCGAAGGAAAAAATATCAAATTTAGAAGTGGGATGTAAAAATATAAATTGTAACAAGAACAACTTATGTTTGTGTGTTGTTGTTCTGTGGACAGTAAATATAGATAATTACGTACCTAGGCAATGGAATGAGCTGATTTTTTTGTTTTTTTTCCAAAAGTGTATTATTTAATATGAGGCTTAATGTTTTGTCCATTTTACCTACCTATCTTTAACTCATAAGGAAAGAACTTGGCAGGGTAGGTGATGCATAGGAAGGGGAAATATCCTGTTCCAGTGTGTCCCCTGCTTCGTCAGGACGGTAGAATAAGCATGTGTAATAGCAGATGTCACTTCGCTCTTTCGGCGAATCCACGTACCAGCTTACTAATTTGCAACAATTTTTTTTAAAAAAAAAAACGTCCCCACCCCACTTCCAACTCTAGTCCCTGCAAATATTGACAAACTTCTGTACAATACATGTAAGTCTAAGTAGAAGCAAATTGAAACTAAACACTTTGCTATTATTTTTGACAATAACTCGATAACCCCATAAGCTACATATTTACCGTCATACACAAAAATAAAGTATAAGCAAAGACCTTTCCAACGACATATGGCTCGTTGCTGTTGAGTAGGTAGACCAGATCGCGCATTCTCCTTTGGAAATATTCATTTGAAAACCGCGGGCCATTTCTAGTTCTATTTCCTAGTTGTTACTGGTATTTTATCTATTTTTATAAACACTGTTATAAATTACATTCGTACCGCACAGTCATAAAACATTATTTGTAGACTTCTGAAGTAAAATAAGACACCCTACTATTCTGAATATCCAGGAACGAAGAAAAAAGATCTTTGAATCCTAGATTTACTATGCTATTATATAAAGATTCTTTGTTATCATATTGAATTGTTACGAATTTATAGAATTATTATTTTAAATCATAAAATGTATCTATGTTAAGTAGGTTGGAGTACTCCTGTGTATGTATATATCTATATCTACACTTATCTTACTTTATTTCTTTGCAATCAATAACTACCCGATGTTTGGTGCCAGTCCCAATACCAATGTAGCACTTGAATTTACTTAATACTATAGAAATCAGGGACTTATTTGTGTGGGTGTTAATAATCAGCAAGAAAAACTGTTTAATTAATTTTTTAAGTACTTGCATACTTAATATATATAATTATTAGTTCACCAACTCCTACTGTCCCTCTTCCTAACTTGATATCCTAAATGAAATCACAGATTAAATTACGACCCTGTGCTAAGGTAAATATGAATGATAATATCTACTCATTATGACATAATTGGAGTAAAATGTACATGTACCTATAAGCGCGATAAGCGACGATGGTGGCAGTGGCCGCGCAGCGGCCTGCTGCTAGCTATCCACATAAAACAGGTAGGCGGCGGGCCGACATGGGGTCGTTCTAGGACGGACAATGCCTCGGCCTGGGGCCTGCAGCGGGAGTACCACCACGCGTGTTTACGTAAGCGCCACGCCCCGAGCCACGCTCTGGCGGTGAGGGGCGCGGCGCGGACCAGCTGGAGTCGCTGAGCGCCGACCGCCGACTGACGCACCCTCCGCCCTCGCGCGCCCTCCGCGCCTGCGCCACGCGCCAGCTAGACGCCTCCCAGTCCATTACGTAACTGGCTAAGCGACGACAAAGCCTCTATAAGCCCGGCGCCGAAGACATACTTCAAGGAATCGCTCCTACCGAATTTCAGACACGAACACTATCCGAGACATCTCGCCTCCTGAGAAATAGCACCTCATTTTCGGTACTTTCACCTTCAATAGATCGCATCATCTTAAACCAAGTTTACAACACCTTTAGCTACATTCCATATTAATATGTATTTTCATAACGATATTTCATTGCAATTTAGTAGTAAATAGTAGACCTCGTTCCTTCCAACGAAGTAAGTTCTGGACTCCTTTTGCAAATAACGATATACTTACAGACGTATAAAAATCTCTATTATAAATAAGTAAGACCGTCGCCTACGTTTTCTCGAACAAATAAAGTAACCTTTAGTTTTGGTTCTGCCATTTCCTTTCAAGGAATAAAAAATTTCACCCACTGTACTAAAAATGCAAAAAACTTAAAAAGATATTATACTATATCTTTTTAAGGATAACCGTAAATTTCTGCTTACCACGCTGCGTTACGAGCGCGAGTGTTTTTTTGACTGTTGATTTTTAAAAATACACAACTCACGCCCGTAACCCAGAGGGGTAGGCAGAGACAACGGACCTCCATTTGGCACGATCCTGACACACCTCTCTCGCTTCATCTACTTTCATACATCTACGCATGCATACACGACGGTTACGCGTACTCTTAATACCGACCTTCATGAGCAACTCCCCAATTTGACCGATAAAGTCCGCCTTTTTTAAAATGTGGTCTATTTTACGTTAATACCGACTCAACTCATACTCTTGATAAGTAAATGGTAAATATTTTTAAAGGAATAATAGCTAAGGGAATCCATAATATGGCCATTACCGATTTTAAAGCAAAATGTAAGTCTTAAAGATTACAAATATTAGCCCAATGGCATAGGCCAAAATTAAGCTCGATAGATGTTGTCTTTAGTCTCTAATGAGAGTATAAATTAAACAATAATGGTTACAAAGCTATGCTATACTATAGATGGAGCATTCGAAGCCTTAAAGTGAGGCATTTTAGTCGACCTCCGGAGGTTTCTTGTAGGGAAATTTCCCCCAGTGTTGTCCTTTACATTACATTTGCTGACATAAAAAGTCGATCGAATGTAACCTCTTTTCTCATTATTAAATTTAATTTTTTAATATTTACTATAGTTTAATATTTTAATTAATCGAGACATTTTTAAAACACTAATTAAAATTTTACAGGATAATAAATTGTTTGGATTTAAATAAAATATTAATAAAAGATAATTAACATTATAATGAATGTTTAAGTTAATTCTACTGTATATGCAAAAAAACACAATTTCCCGAACTTGAAAAAAAAAACTGGCAAACATTTTTTTTTACAATTTCTTAAGCAGCACGCATTGTTGTCAAACTGCTATGGAGCACTCCCTCTGTATATGTATATGTCTTTGAATGATTACTTGCCTTTTTATATCTCCCTCACGTTACGTTGATTGGGTCAATCAGATGGCCCGTGCCGCTTCGCTTTGCAAATAAGGAATATTTGTAAATTGCAACACATGTTTAAGGATTGTTAGGTCACATTTACTAGTTAAATATACTATTCCCATAAATGTTTAATATTTCTGTCTGTTCCATATTCCACCATTTTTATTATTTTAATAAACAAGTCTTCAGGATCAAGATCAAGATCAAGTCTCAAGGATCTTTATTAAAAGTCCTACTTTTAATAAAGATCCTTTTAAAATTTGTTGCTAACAGATCTCTTGTACACAAACACTATTCTATCACTATGTCGTTTTCTTATCACTTTCTCCAAGAGTATGAGAGAGAAGACAATAATGTCGTAACGTAATACAAGTATCATGACAGAGGAGATTCGCTGCTAGGATTGTTCCACATGCATATTATTTTCTTTTTTTATGAAACACATGATAGCAAATTAAGCACATTGGTTTATATTTGAAATACTAATTATTGTATTTTTAACAAAGCTCTAGGCTTGTGGTAGTGTATGGTCCAGAAAAATCGATTAGGGGGATTGGACTACTGATATTTTTTTAAATGTGACAAACAAAAAAAATGATCTTTAGTATCAAGCGATATATACATATACACATGATCTTAAGACTTGTAAGTCAATTGAAAATACCTTTTAAATAGTGTGTAATAGCACCATGACAGTATAATAATTATGTATGTCATTTGAATAGATTTCTTTGCATAACTCAGATGATAGGCCAAGATCCCGCGACGTTTTTATCTTCGTAATAGTATAAAACCTGCAAGTTTCCCTGTTTACGTGC
>QDHC01001291.1:634365-665175 GCA_013186455.1 Papilio dardanus tibullus
CGAGCTGGAGCTGCGGCGGCACATCGAGAGCTGCGCGTGCACCTGCGACCACATGGGCTACGGCAACTACATGGACTACCGCGCGCCCGCGGCGCACGCCTGCCTATGCCGCGCGCTCACCTCGCCGCACGCCCACGTACGTGTCGCGCCGCGGCCACCTGCCACCGGCCACCGGCCACCCGGCCACCCGGCCCGTCCCGCATGCCGGTCCGCTAGGGACCCTTCCACGCTCATCCGTCCTAGTGCTCGATGTCACCTGCATTGTATGCCGTAGATGTGCTGTGCGGACCGCGGACCGCGGTGTGTATGTGTCGGGTTCGAATACAGCTTACAGTTTCATACTCCATGACTTATTATTTTTTGTAAACTTTAATATACGTAAATTTTGTTTCGTACTTCCTGCATTTCATTTCATTTTATACCACTTTTTTATTTCATACCTGTTGTTTACAATTTACATGTTAGTTGTTGTTTTGATTCAGTAAAAGTAGGTATGTGTCGTCATCTATCAAATTAATTTATAAATGGTCACAACGCTTCTTTAAACTGAAGAATAAGATAAGAAAATATCAGTTTATAAGCAAAAACAAGTACAAATGTTCGTGATGAAGGTTGACTTGTTTAAGTTTCACCTATAAGATAAACTTGGCCAAATAATTTGACTTTTAATACTCATGTTCATCACTTTATCACTCAAGTTCGCGGCAGGTTGAGCGATTCTATCCAAAAATCGACCTAAATCTGTAACATAGATTCGAATTAAATAATAATTTCGTTCAAGCCCAGCTTCTATTGCGTACTACTTTTATTAAAATGTCTATTGCATCTTTCCGTAATTTGTGAACGAAACTGATTATGTATTTCACATGGCGATATATTCTCTAATGTGTAATTGTAACGAAGCTATAAAGTAAATGTCTTAACGATAGCTTTAACGGCACAAACTGCTATAAAATGTTTTCTTGTCGTCTAATTTGCATGAATTTGTAATAAACCTCTTGGATTACACGCAGACAAACATATTTTACATACATCTTACATTTCCTGTTGATGACACATTTAAATTTTTCCTCTATTATTTTGATTTTATGGCCACCAATTATCCTTTTTATTTCTTTACGTAATATTGCTCCTTAAAACTAAACACAGCAATGTATTTTAATTTATATCTTATGTTGTTAAAATAGTGTTTTTTTAATATTTTTGCTTCCCTTCACGCTTTTTTTCATTCCATTTACAACACATTACTTACATTAAGGTTAATTCATACACTTTAAGCTTATTCTCCAAAGATACTAAAAAACCTTATTATATTAATTGTTTAGAACTTAAATAATTATACATATTTAAAAATAAAAAGGAACAATAGGTAGTACCTAATTTATTTGTAAGTCGCAACCAGTCATACTTTGCCAACGGCAAAAATAAAATAAAATAAAATAATTACTCTTATTACCTGAATATCGAACCCTTGATATCCAAGCTTTTTACAAAAACAATTAACTATTTAAATGATGAATATTAGTGCACATCTTAGATATACACGTAATTTTAATATAAATAATAAGGATTGTAAATTGTCGATGTAATTGTCTATGGCAATTGTCTGGTTGAGTAATAAATTCCGGAGACAATGTGCCATTAGACACAATCTGAGACTCTCTAACCGGTCGTTTATAAACGTGAATTAATTAACGTTCTGGACATTGATAGTCGGGCTGTGGACTACTCTCACTACTCACACTTCGGACTACTCCTACCTATTCTATCGCTCTCAGCTTCCGACAGCTTCCACGCCGCATTCCCCTTGTCGAATGTATCCGCACTTTACGTAATCTTATAAATCTAGACACGAATAATTTATGTTCTAACTCTGAGAGAAATATGAAAACTTCATTTTCCCGGCCCAATCTATATAAACTGATTTGTTTAGGCAAAAATATGGTCTTAACTCTGTAAAAAAAATATGTAACCAAAATATTTAGTGGGATAATTGTTAATAAACTCTGACTTAAATAACTGTAAAATAAAACAAAATAAAATTATTTAAAAATATAATAAAGAAGATGATACGATCGAAATAATCCTCGAGGTATTTGATATGTATGGCCGAGTGTAATATGGACAAGGGAGGCTATCATAAGGAGCATATGTAATGCGTTCCAGAGTACAGAACGAAGAGGCGGCTCATAAAAATATGTCCCCTCCCCTGTCCCTGCCGCTGCCCCAGCCTAGACCTCGAGCCGGCTTCAACGCGGGTTAGTGGATATTACACGTGCTTCTGAATATCTCGGCAAAGTACGTTTCCTTTATGGCAGTCATTGTAAAAATGTAATTTAGTAAGAATGTTGCAACCTCCTGTGTATTTCTTAGCTTTTCAATTACATACCTTACCTGAAATAATAGTTTAGGAAAATAATTCATTTCGTACCTCAGATTTTCTTTTGAGTACCTAGAGTTGGTTTGAACCCGCGCAATACCGTATATACCGAACCGGACATATAACAGAACGACGTGTAAGACGTGTAAACATTATTAAATGTAAATACAACTTTACATTTAAAAATGTTCAATGAAATAATTCATCTTCTAGACTTTTATAAACCCAGCGGACTGGCGAAATCTCTCTCGATAATTAAATGGTAAAATCAGACGCTATCGAACATGCCGGTAATTAAATGTTCGATTTATAGCAGGATTTTAATTAATATTTTAAGGACTTCATTAATAAAAAAAATATATTTTCTGTTTGTAATTATAGAGGATTTCTTTATCTGCAATAGGGATGGGCGCCAGATAAAAAGTTTCTCAGATAACAGTTAAATAAATCGAGTTTCTCGTAGTGATAGAACGAAAGTCGAACAGATAAAAACTTGCGCCGCTCTCACCGCTCAACCTTAATAAAAATAATTAAATATAATATAAATATCCTCGTTAATCCACTTTTTCAACGTACATTTTTAGTACACCGTTGGATTTACAGACTTCATAAAATTAATTAATAGAGTTTACGGTTTCGAAAGTTATTGTAGTTGACAATTACTAGTTTTCACAAAACAAACCAAACTTTATCAAAAACAAGGAGCTTAAAATAAGCGTGCTCGTGTGATATTGTGACGCTCCTATTTATATCCCTATATACTTTGTATAAGTATAAATTCATCATCGAAATAGTTCTAAGATAACACATTATTGCATACATACATAAATAGCAAATGATTGTCTTGATAAAATATAATATGCATATACTACGCAATTGTGTTTATGCAAATTTATTTCAAATATTTAATATGAAATACTGGTATTTATTTGTTACATGATGTTGTAGCCTATATAAATACAGTTAATTTCTTGTCAAGACATATTTCGTCTAAAGAAAATTATTTTTATGGTGACTATATTATCCAGACTATAGAATAGATTAAAATATTTTCAAGCCGCTTGTTTATTTTATGTCATTTTTTTTCTATTGTCAGTGGATCGGAACAGCGCCACTCTCGTGGAAAGAATAAAAAATGAACGTTGTTTTTAAAGTTACAAATGATCAAACAATTTGCATCTACTTATTTATTATTCCTGGAAGCGTACTTTAAGCGAACATTACTCGTAGTAATATAAAAGTTTCTACTATATTATACTGTTTAGTCTCGTCAGTCTAAAGATAGCGAAAGGATAGGAATTGTCCCATGTTTATAGTTCATATCTCGTCAGGGGGCTCAGCAGTGCCCCCGCAGAACTCAAAATGGTCGGACCCTAAGATAATTGGCGGGCCTATCAGAGTTTTACACATATTTATTTATATTTTGGTTTGTACCAAACATGTTTGTGTCATCGTCATGTCATAGCTTGCATAATATGAATCATGTTATTATAAACATAGTTTTTCTCAATAATATAAAAATTAGATAAAAGTCAGTAATTCAAGCTCCCGTAAGCTCGTCTATGTTTAAGGTAGCATGCGTTAAGTTTAAGCACATAATGTGCGCGTCGTCAGCAAGGAGACAGAAGGTATTTCGTCCTTGTTGCCAACGAACCTCTCGACGAACACAAACGAGGCTTGTGCGATACAAACAACCCTAAAATACCATTGTCGCCATTTACAACCTGCGAGAAAGCCTCCATGATATTCTCGTAAGGAAAACGCATTTGTTATTTACTAGCTTTCACAACCTCTTGCTCAGGTGTTAACATTTCTTTACTATTTAATTTAATATTATACTCTTTATAACGGACTTTAGAATCTTGTTAGAAAACCATAAAATTATGATTAATGCTTTTTAGATATTATAGTTTAAGTTAATCAAACTTACATATCTATACTAATGTTATAAAGAGAAAAACTTTGTAATTGTGGATTTTTGTATTTTCGTATGTTCTTTCACCATTAGAAAGGTATATTATCGCCGATTAACATAGGCTATATTATTTAATAAATATATTATTTAATTCCGCGTGGATGAAGTCGCGCACAACAGCGAGTTTAAAATATTTTGGTAACCATGCTGTGAATTTGTTGACTGCATTCAACTTTCGTAGCAGACTACGAAATGTACCACGATACGATACCAATAATGTACAAACGTTTTTTAACGTACAGATCTATTTCTCTTTATAATTTAAAGATATATTTACATCGACCACTAAAACTAATATAAAAAGAGCTATTTAAAATAAATATTACTTGCGTTAAAAATATCACATGTAACCAACTTTTGCTGCTTGTAAAAACTTCGTATGAATACTGGGTACAGTTAAGCAATCTTTACAACTTATTATTAATTTTCTACATTGCTTCGAGAAATTGCAGTAAAATGATAAGCAGTTTACTTTAACAATGTTGCTCTATAATTACAAAAAATATATTTAAAGATTTACTTAGCTACTTCTACGTTTAAATAAGATCTTACCTTAACATATAAAAGAAACTTTGTTAAATCTCTTCGGAGGTCTTGCTTAAAACTACATTTTTTTACCAATTTGAAAGCAAACTTGCTTTTCATTGTTGTTCATTCTTAATTCGAGATGGCAACTAAAGATGCTCGGAGCATTTAAACTCAATACCGCTTTGTATAACTGCGAACACAATTGCTAACAAACACAAGCAAACAAACAACACGAGTGAAATAGATGTTAAAATGAAGTATTAAATAAAATATTCTTAAACAATTATGAATGTCTTAAGTATAATATTTATAACCTAGACGTTCTTAGGTGAAGGAAAACATCGTGATGCAACCTGCACATATCGGCGAAGAAATTCAAAGATAATGTGTATTCACGCAAAATACGCGCTAGTCGTGGAGTTGCGGAAAATGGAGCCCATCATGGGCCAAAACCTTTAACGTTTTACCTATGCTTTAAAGTAAAAATATATTTAACATACTTATACTATGTAAGTATAATGTATGATATCGGAGCGCGGTAGTTGCATATTTCAATGGATAATTTCCTTCGACTTCACTGCGACTTCCCTTTCAGCCGCAGCCATATTCCAATATTTTAAACTTTCCACGATCTTGCTAAAGTTTACATTATTTACGAGTTTTCTGCAATATATCATTCAATTCGTGCAAAGACAAATTTGTTTCATACTTTTAGCAATAAATTATATTTGTAGCTTTTTTGTAGTTTTGTAATTTTTTTTTAATTCATAAATTAGCACAATTGTCTATGCTGCAGAATTAGAGATGTATTAGTTGTAGTATTTTTACGTTTATTACCTTCTAAATGTAAAAACGAAAAACGGTTTTGTCTAGAAATAATTGAATATCGAGAACACGAAAAAGTTTTACTTAACGTATGCAAGTATTGCACAAAAAGTTAAAAAAAACTTGTAGTTGTCTATAGCGCACTTATCATTTGTCACAGTATAAGCGCAGCGAAAGAGAAATGGTAACAGTATTGTTTGCTTTGTTGTTCACGAGATCAAAGGGCTTTAGTGAAAGCTATAAGCTCTATTTGTGTCAGCAAAGCAGATACATTCGTATTTCCAGTGTTGAAAGTAACAATCCATCGTTAGATATCGATCTATGCCGTGTCTATTTTACACTACACTGAAAGTTGGCGTTGTGGACAATCTAATTTTAAAAGGCGACCCTGTTTAAAAATGCGGTCATCCAAAAAGGTTCCCCAAAATGTAACGAGTCGTTAACATTTTTCGCGCGCGTTAATGGTTCAATTTTAACAGGTATATCCAACATTTTTTATATTACCTCAATGTATTAAAAAAGTATGTAAGTACAAAAATAAACGAGATTTTTTTGTTGAACGAATGGCTTATATCAAAGTAAAATCTTTCCTGCGCTTGCGTGTTAATTAAAGTGAGGGGAATTAGCGGTATTCACTTGAAAATTTAAACTACGCTTAGAGTTAGGCGAATCGAAATGCCGAAGACTTTTGCAAACTCTTTCATTCGCATTTCAAAAGTCGTGAAGTAGTTCCACAATTTAAGTCCTCGTTAAACCCTATTAAAACTAACTACGTTCGGTTTGTGAGAAATATTTTTAATCTTGTGTATTTTTTTGTTTTTGCTTTCTGGCCAAGTCTTTAAAGCATCAATGGAAAATAAAGGTTACTTTTAAAATATTAATTTTCGATATACTATATTTCTATTTTCGGTCCGGTTTTTTATAAATCTATATACTCACGTGTAGCAGCCTCTATTAGATCAATCGTATTAATAAACAGGAGTTAGCAACATAGCAACGTACGAATCTTAAAAAACAACATCGTAAAAACTTACACATATCTAAATGAAAGGTAAGCGCGACCCAATACACGTAGCCGAGGTAGCTGACACGGTCCGGGGAGCATCGGGGTCCGTGTTCTATAAAAGAGCTTGTCTGCGGACGGATGGCTAGTGAGGTAACAATGGGGGCACAAATTTCACGCAACATTGTGCCAACCGTGGGGGCAGCAGCGGCCGCGTGAGCCGGAGCCGGTGCCTGGCCTGCAGCGAATCGATGCAGCTCCGCCCCACCTCTGCGTCCTACCGCGAGATGTTTTCGCAACTTTCCTCTCGGCCGGTTTCCCGCGACTCCACTCCCCAACTCGGTGAAAGCTCGCGCCAAATAAAACGAATAATCCCGTAAACCACCGCCCGGCCTGCCGTGTGTGCACTTAGCAAATTGTTCGCGCCATTATGAACGTTGTGCGGCCACATTAGATGTAAGCGAATGTAAAGTAATTGTATCTAAAATATAAATGGTAGCACATTGTCGGTTAAGTTTGAAATGTATTGAACATTTCTTGAAGGGAGCGACAGTGTAGCGAGTGCTGGCGATACTTTCATTCGAATAATAATTACATTAAGCTTTACATAACTATAAATAAAAAATATTTCTTAAAAAAACATTGTTATGTCAAAAAGTGCTAAAACTGAAAATAAAAGTGAAGATTACCCTCGCTATTACAAACAATGGTCTTAACAAAACTTATTTGTAACCGTTAATTTTATAAACATTAGAAACAAATTACAATGGGATAACTTTAAACAAAAATTTCATTTTTTTAATAAGCAAAGGAATAAATCAAAACTAAAGCATTTCTTCTGGCTTGGCCTGGATATCAAACCGCAGTGGCGGCGGCAGAGTCCTCCGCTAATTACTTAAGGCGTTCCCTGAGGATATATTGTCGCACCGTAATTGTTAGCGCGAATAGAGAAGCGATTACTCGTCCTCAGCCTCCGTATTTAATATAACAAATAATTGATAAAGCCCTTCGTTGATTACTTAAATACCTTAAAGTAGAGTACTTCAGGCATAGAGTATTATTTTTTAGAGGTTAGTTTAGTACGTATGTATGTGTGTATTTATCTCCGTCTAGTGAGACGTAATGCCTAATGCGGCTTGGCCGATTTTCATTTCCAACCGTGTTCACAACAGTATCAGTTGGGATTGGGACTCTTACATTTTTAATAATCGAGACTAAAAATGCTTAAGTTAGTACTCTTTGTCTGTCCGTATTACGATTTAGACCGTAAAGCGTCTTTTGTGGTTTGTTTTTCTTCCCCTGTTAAAACGGAAAAAGCTATAAAATCGTAGTAGCTTTACAAAGTAGCCATTTCAATATGTGAGTAGTTGATTCCTTTCTGAAACGATCTTGTTTTCCTATTATGTTGTTATGGTAAAAGTTTAGATCACTCAATAGTTTCGGGAAAACATGTCTTTAATTTTGTAATAATAGTCACCATGGTGACGATATTTGCAAGATATTTTAGGCAGAGGACTCTTAGGTAAAATAGATACACGGGCCTGTTTGCAATAAAACCTGTTTAATTTATCTTACGAGAACGAAATATATACCAATACAATGAAGGGCGGCTCTGGCATCACACAAAGATATATGTCAATCTTTTTCAAAATCGAATTATAAAAAAATATTATTTTTATAAAAAAACTAAATCCAAAAGAGGTAACAACCTTACAGTATTGAGCTACTCTGCATTGTAACACGTTGCAGTAAAAAATATTTGGTGTTTGTCCATTTCGTGGTCGTCTTAGATACTTATTTTAATTAAATTGATTTGTCCTTGCTTGATTAGGGATGTACCGTTTAGTCGTCAAATATATATATCAAATTTATCGCCAACGACGGAAATACGTTGTAACGTTGATATTTTAACGGTCTTAAATGTTAAATATGTAACAGAGTTTGCGGTGGTGTAACAATTTAAACGTGCTCACTTTTTCCACAATCCGCTCAATTTTAATTCAAGCAAATGTTTTTACACAACTTTAAAAACCTCTGACATTTTACGTCCAATCCTAGAATAGATTGCTATTTTTGTATTTTCTACAATAAATTACCTGCTTCATTTTTAAAATAAATAAAAATGCTTAACTCTGCTTTACAGCTTTTAAAATAAATTTCTAACAACTTTTTCTTATCTAGAATTAGAAACTAAAACTGGAAGTAGTTTAATTACCAGTAGCCATAATAAATGAAGTTTACCCTATTTTTTGTAATAATGTAGCAGACTCTCGGGAATGGAGATAAGCAGTCACACCATCAAGTTTGTGTTGTTAAATAATAAACAAAAGTATGACGTAATGAGGAACGAAGAAATAAATCACAATCCATTTGAAATTTCAAGTCGAATGCTGAGTCAGTCGTCGCAAACAAAAAGATATTGCATTGCATAATTACGTAACAAGTAATTTTATAGAGCACTCGCATAGATTGTACTTGAAGATCCAAAGACCGTTTGAAAAAAAAAATGCACAAGATAACAAAAAAAAACGTCGATTCTCTTAGGTTATTAGGTTTGAAAATATACTTATGTAGAGATATCACTCAAAACTCTCTATACACTTTGAAAAAACTTGACCCACACAAAAATAGTTCCAAACCTTTCAGAATAAATACTTTTATCGCGTTTGGCTTCTAATATTGTACATACTTTAAAGTGCACGAACTTTGTATTTCACACTAAGTAATTTGAACATATTGCGCACTGCTAGAGTCATTCAATTGTTGCGATGATAGGGTTAAAATTTAAAGCTTTTAGTACTGTGGGTATGCGACCAAATCGAAACAATGAGAAATACCTGATTACCACATTAGGGTCAATTTAGTTTTTACGTGTGGACTTCTCACATTAAATCTAACACTAAGGATCTGCTTTAGTTGCTGGAAAACTACTCTGAGTGCGTAAATATTTTATAACCTTGTCGATTAAAAGATAAAAATATTGGTTAAGGAAAACCAGTGAAAACAGTCGAAGTATTCAACAGTTTGCCTTAAAAAAGCAACAATGGACAACAAACATAAGGAGTGTTGACCTGTGACGTGAGACATGTTGTTGAGACTAGACATTTCTAGTTTAGCGAGCGAGAGCTAGCCGGCCGAGTGCATCGTTGTTTCGCCTCACTCCAAAACAAAAGCATCGTCTATTTTTTTAAACATTCGGATGTCCTGGCTTGTAACCTGCTCACGATGCCAACTATTCTACGTTGATAAAATGTTTTCACGTAGAAAATTAGACATTTAAATGCAGATTTCTTTTTCAAACATTAATTTATTAAGTACTCATACATTTTTTTACCCATTTCTTCACTGTTTCGTTTGTTTGTTTTTGATCGTTAACAGAAATATTGGAATTATCTTCTAAGCTATTTTTAATTGCAAACAAGATTTGACGAATTTTGGTCAACTTAAGTACCTGTTCCGTGTATATATTGGAACAAATTTGATGAATGTGATTTGATACATCGAAATAATTTAATTATTTATGGCATTGTTATACGAGTATGAGCATAGTGTAATAGCGCTAATGTTTACATTATCTCAAATTGATCGTTTGTTAGTTAATTATTAATGGAACAACATGAATATTATGAAGCGTGGCGAGCAATTTGCTCGGCAATGTTTTCTCAAATAATCTATTATACAAATTTAATATTAAATGTCAACATAATTAACTATTATACAAATTGTATTACAAATAGTTTTGAATGTAATAAGTACAATGAATTGACTGTTTTAACCGTCTGTCATATCTATTTGAAGATTCAGTAACTACATTTTCTGCCACATCCTGAGTCATCTCATGGTCAATTAAGCAGTCCTTAGTGTAGATTTCACTTACTTAAGCTACCCTTAATGAGTCCCTTGATGAGCTCATTTATTTACTCATACTTTATAAGTACAAGCTGCCATGATAATTATATTTCCTAAGGGTGAAAAACAATAAAACGGCCATGCCATAGTAAAGATACAAGATAAGTCCGTATTATGCTATATTATAATGAAATATTTGAGATAAAATGACGTTTTAAAAGCGGAAGAGAAGAATGTAATTTGGAACGCATAAAACAAAGTATTGAAGTATACAGCTCGGCGCCCGCCTAGAAGCCTTAATGTCCCGAGCTACGTTATTGTGACGTTATATAATATTGCATAATATATGCATCGATGTGTTTGATATTGTTTTCTTTCACAAAGTAAAACAGAATGATAAAAGTAGAGCTACTTGCACCCTCCTCTCTAAGTATTTTATATGAAATTTTAATAAAAAAATATGCGCAAACAACTACACTTAATAATCTTACAAATCGAATTGAAATGAGCTTTGTAAAATGTTGTACATATTTAATAATAGGAATACTGAACTAAGAAGTGAAACATCGCGACATGCCCATTGTGTGTTTCAAAGTTTTTCTTCAACTTTGACATCGATGTATTCACACTAGATAGAGGTTTTTTATATTGTAATTGTATGTAAGCCATTCGGTCCATTTCTTACAATTTTCATCCTGTATCTTTATGAGGTCAACTAAAGCTTTAGCACTTTTTTCAGCAATATTTAAAAGAAAATATGTACTCTGAACATATACGAGTATAAGCAATATGAACAAATATCATGTGGGTACACTCATTTGTGAAACATTTCCCTTTAAATAGGAATGTTTGCGTTCAAGTTAGGAATCGCAAGGTCGTAACGTTTCGCGCCGGGAACAAAGCCCGCTAAGCCCCGACAAATTATTGCTCACAATTAGAACGGCGGCGTGTCTTTGATCAAATAGGTACATGTGCATTTCGGCTGCTTCTTCACTAATTTACTCCACTCACGTAGATAAATGGCCTGCTGTAGTCTCACATCTTAAATTATTGTATTATCTCGAATAAAATTATGAACCAGATGTTTTGAACCGACGTCGTAGATTTGAACAAAATTATACTTTGTATTTCGTGAATTAACTGTGTAAAATAAACCTGATATTAGTTGTAATTATTGACTTTTTAATTATTATTTCACAAATAATATTTTGTACTCTCAAAAGTAAGACTTGCTGTAAGTATTGGATTTAATCAAAATGTTATAAGTAAGCTTCCCTGAATTTGACAGACGTGGAAACAACGACTAGCGATGCCATAGAGAGAGGCAGCTGTTGAATTACAAAGTATCGCTCCGACAGAGCTGAGAAATCTTATAAATTCTTTGTATCCAAAATGTAGTCTGTACTACTTAGCATAATCAAATTTTAGAAAGAGAAAATATAAATGTTTTAATAATTTAAAAAGGTGTTAAATGTACGTCGTTGCTAGAAGGCTTTGCCAAGTCCTGCTACGGCAGATGCGAAATCTAGTTGGTAAACTCCAATTGATGATAGTATTTATAAATAATAGTTGATCGAGTGATTTCACTTGCTTCCGATCTTGAGGCTTAGTGTAGGTATGTACTGGAATCTGAAAAATGTAAAAACGTGATGCACATATTGGCGTAAAAATTCAAAAAATATGTGTGAAGTCACGCAAAATACGCGGTCGTGGAAAATAGAGTCCATCATGGGTCGAATGTAAAAAATGTAAAATACTTTAATAAATAACGTGCTATATTTCGGTAATTGAAGTCAATTGTAAAGTAACTATTTTAAAAAACCATTGAAATGCAGTCAACGGTACAATGACAAAGGCAACTAAAAATGAGGCTCTTTATATCCTTTAACATTTTTGTCGGGCCTATTATAAAGCAGCAGGGGAACGGCTTCCGCTGTTCTGCATTCAGTGATACCTATTTTGTTTTTATTCCCACAGCCGGCTCGAGGCGAGAGGTGATAACTCTTTGAAAGGAAACACTCGTTCTGCGGATTGCCTTTTATTTTCAACTTCGAAACAATACATCCACTTTTCGTCACGTTTTTTTGTACATTTTGTGCTGAAATTCTAAAGGATTTTGATTATATTTGTGTAAAAATAATTGATACCACAAACATTCTTAGTGTGTTTCCACTATTCGTCTAAGTCTAAGTGCATAGGGTTTTCCTCTCTAATATTCAAGAGCTGAGAGACCAGCTCATCCAATCATTACATTGAGTTTTTCACTTATTAAAAGCAATAAGCATTTTGAATATTAAAATGTCAGAAAAGGTCATGAAGCTTTTAAATTTAAAATTAAATTACCTAAGTTTTAATTAACACATCTATTAGAATAACATTTATATCCAATATTGCATGACGAAGGTAAAATATTACTTTTGTACTTCATACATTTGCCTACATAACTTGTAATGAATCGCGAAACAATTTTAATTTATAATTATTTAGTCTAATTACGTTTCTGACCTGCAGAGGTATTATAACATTTCTAAAAACACTATTAATACATTAGGGGGAAGGGGGGCGCGAGGCCTTCGGACCAGTTCCCTTTGTAAATGGGTCAGAGGCTATTGAGGTCCCCCCTGGCACCTCCCGTATTATGTGTGCCCCTTGCATAATTGAACGCGCGGCAAATTATTGTCATGCCGGGAGATACAAACATCTCAAGCTCTTGAATTCTACCGCCTTGTTCCTATGTTGTAGCCGAACAAATATCTTTATTCTGAGTTTGCGTACTCCTATTAAGAAATAGGTATAAAATAACATTAAGAAATGTGCTTATAAATGTTATAAACTTAAATTCAGTTTTAAAGAAATGAAATCCATTTCTTCCCTTTAAATTATGTTTTATTTAAATAATTTAAAATGTTATTATATTTTCCTTACTATCTTTTTGAACTACTTTAGTTATAAATCTAGTAATAATTTCATGATTATAACAGACACAGAAGAAATGGGGTCAACGCAATTGAACAGGGACACTAGAACTTGCAAACTGTTTTTTCTTATCTTTTTTAAAAAAGAAATCAAGAAGAACGTAGAAAGTGTAAGTAAGTATATTACAGTAGACGAGAATTAGTTAAATAAGTTAACCGAGCATTGATAACGTAACCAGAAAGAAATATAGAGTTGCTCTAATGAGAACTCAAAGAATTCAAAGTAACTTAGTTACTAATTCAGAGTATAATTAAAGAATACTCGAATGCTCATCATCCCAGAAGGTTAATTACACTGAATTATTAACGTCCGGCGCACTTTTATACTCTTTTAAACGTAATGACAAATGTTTTAATTCTTCCTTCAGGCGTGACTTTATAATCTACTTTCGGATTTTATATTTCCTTACTTTTTAATATCTTAGGGTTTGAATTATTAAATGTCATTTGTTTAAAAGAAAAGGATTTAATGTTCATTATATCGCTATCCAGATAAGTATTCAGATTATCGTTGCCTTTCTTGGAACTCAACATTTTAAATCTGAAAATGATGTACTTAATCCACTGAGAATTTGTAAAAGTCGAATAATGTAAAGTTAAATTTATCCTGTTTTCCTATCCTATATGTCGTAACACCTGACATACTAAAACTGTAAATATGTCGTGGCAATAAAAAGATTAATTCTTTTTAACGTTCTTCCAACCTTAAATATATTTTTAAGAATATTTAATGATATATTAATGATGTGGTATTATGTGTTATCCGTTTACCTTAGACTGTAAGGAGTCATTATAATCCATCTGTACGTAAGCGCCACGTCTGGGAGATTATATATTTAATCAGGAACCGAGCCAGGATTAAAGCAGGCGGAATAATAAATTATAATGTACAAGCGCGCAACCGCATTGTTTGCAAAGTTTCGTACTTACACAACGTTTATCCATTCAAACTAATAATCACAAAACAATCAAGGCATGAGAAAGGAAATTAATGCATAACGTGGTAGGTATTATTACGTACATATAAAGGTAGATGTAAAAATGTTATGTTCTATGTACTTATCCTAACATCGGAATAATTCGAAATGGAGTTGTAATCATTTGAAACGTTGTTTTTATTTATCCATTTAAATTTATTACGATTTTGTATCAATAGACAAAAACACCGCACGATACAAACACTTAAAGCAAAATATTTCCTATAAATAAAATAGCTTTATGCCATCTCTTACAGCGGGAAGATAATATTAAAAGCTCCATCTCGTATACAGTCAAAAACAAGCGCAGAACGTCCGTGACCCAAGAACAATAATTGCTTGACCCATGTACTGTTTTATAGAAGCGAGTCGCCGTACTTTCATCTCGAGCGTATTGGTTTCTTTATTTTTTTCCGCTTCATTTGAAACAGAGGAACAGTGATAAAGCAGGGGCTAATTAAAAAGTGTAAGCCTTTTCATGTTACAATTTTACTGTGAAAATACGAGTAGCTAATGATCGGGGACCAATATTCCAATTTGAGTCCAGCTTTCCTTTCATGCTTTTTATTTTCAAAAGAGAATTAACTTCTTTTTATAATAAGTTCAAATTGGTTGGTAATATTGTTATAACAACGCTGTTTATATTATACATTCTGTCGTTAAGAATTATTTTCGGTTATTAAGACGAATTTCTAAAACATATAAGATACTTAAAATTATTCTTTTGAGTTGTTTCGGGATGCACGTAGAAGTCGAGCATTGAGCCTTCCATACAGCTAGTCTAGGTATCTACACTAAAGACGCAAATATTAAGTACTTTCGTGATTTTCAAATTAAATTAAAAATAACAAAGGTCCTCTTTTTTGTTACAGGCGGCAGTACCGGAAGGAATGACATTTCCTGGTTCACTGCCAGATGTGGCAGAGCGGTGCGGCCGCTGGGCGCCGGACTCACTCTCCGCCTCCGCCTCGGGCAGCTCCGATGAGAAGCCGACACCGCGGCGGCCGCGCTGGCGCATCGCGCTCGCGGCGCTCGTGGTGTTGGCGGCGCTCGGCGCGGCTCTCGGTCTGCCTCTGGCCCTGGGCGGCGGCGGCCGCGCCACTCCCGAACAACGCCTTGTCACAATACGCCGCATGCTACGAGACTCACCCCTTATCGATGGACACAATGACTTGGCATGGAACGTTAGAAAATTTCTACATAATAAAATTAACGACTTCAATCTCTCCGCCGGCCTCGAGGGCCTCGAGCCGTGGGCACGGTCGCGCTGGTCGCACACAGATATACCGCGGCTCAGGCTCGGCCAGGTCGGGGCGCAATTTTGGTCGGCGTACGTGCCCTGCGGCGCCAAAGACCGCGACGCCGTCCAACTCGCTCTCGAACAGATGGACGTTATCAAGCGGATAGTGGAAATGAACGCAGCTCACCTCGCGCTGGTCACCGACGCCTCCGAACTGTTAGATGCTCATAGAGAGGGCAGAATTGCATCTTTAATTGGCGTCGAGGGAGGACATGCTCTGGGTGACTCGCTCGCTGTTTTACGCGCGTTCTACCAACTAGGCGCTCGATACCTAACAGTGACGCATACGTGTGATAATAGATGGGCGCGGGCCGCTGGCACCCCTGGTGGACTCACAGAGTTCGGTCGCGCCGTTGTTCGAGAAATGAATCGCCTCGGTATGATCGTAGATCTCTCGCACGCCGGCGAGGAGACGGCGCTGGACGCCATCGAAACTTCTCGCGCACCTGTTGTCTTTTCGCATTCCGGTGCTGCCGCGATCTGCAATTCTACGAGAAATGTTCCGGACGAGCTCCTGCGAAAGATCGCCGCCAACGGCGGCGTGGTCATGATAAATTTTTATGCGAAATTAGTAACTTGTGGCGAGCGGGCAACCGTGGAGGACGTGGTTACTCATATCAATCACGTGCGCAAGGTGGCGGGCGTGGAACACGTAGGCCTCGGAGCGGGCTACGATGGCATCGATGCACCGCCCGAGGGGCTGGAGGACGTGTCGCGCTATCCGCACCTGCTGGCCGAGCTGCTACGAGACCCCGATTGGAGCGAGGAAGACGTGCGCAAGGTGGCAGGCCTGAACGTGGTGCGCGTGCTGCAGCATGTGGAGCGCGTGCGCGACGAGTGGCGGCGCGCCGCCGTTTTGCCGGGTGAGCAGGCGGCGGGTGTGCGCCGCGGCGAATGCGTGTACGGGACCGCGTGACGCCGGCTGCGCGCCGCGCGCATTCCCCGCACGCGGCAACCCTTCCACTGCTCAAAATTGACACTCGTCGACCGTAGTTTTACATGTATATTAGTGTCCAAATGTGATTTAGCGATTAAAGTAATCTCTACCAAACCTCGATGCACAAATTGTTTAGCGGAGTCGCGGTGCGCGCCGAGCGCTTGTCCTCGGTGCGGCGCCACGGGCCCCGCTGAACTCTTCTCCATCCACGCACACGACTTCGTTGACGAAAGCCCAATGCGTTTTGCGATTTATAAGAAGAAAACATTAATGATAATATAAAAAAGATAATGTGTTTATAGAAAAATAAATATTCTTTATTTATAAAAAAAGTTTTATTTGATATTTTTTACTTTTTATTAAGGCGTGGCAAATGATACAACGGATTAACGTGGAGGACAGAAACTTGGCCGACCTTCAGGGGCAGGATAAGGATGGGGAGATGATGATTTTTAACACGCGCAGATAACTGCTAAGTACCGACAGATTTATGAAGGGTAATACGCGTATAATAGTCTTGGGTTCGAATCCCAGCATATGACTATTGTCGTAACATAAGCTTTTTAAATCCTATCTCAATGAAATAAATATAAGTAAAATAACGATTCTACAATGACTTAAAAAAAAATACAATTTTCAATAGAAAACTTCACTGCAATTAACATTTATTAAATATTAACTAGAGGATAGTTAGTCTGGAGTGCCGACAAGTCTAGTTGGTGAATATGGTTTTGATATTGCTAAGTATTTAAAAAATGCATAAAAATAAATTACACTACATAAAATATATTATATTTATAAATAGTCAATTAAGTTCATAGAATATTTTAATACCCAACACTTTTACTTTAAAAAAAAAGTATAGATGTATGGAACGCGATAGTAGCGCCTCTCACAAGCCCTGAATAATGTTGGCGCCCTCTTGCGCCTGCACGCGTTTTGACGCACATTAGCCTTCAACCACTGATACTGGCAACATATATTCTGACTGCATGCTTCACCTGTCAGTCCTTTCAAGTGTCAAATTGACAAGTGTGTCTTGTCAGGCCAGGTGACTGTCAGTGTCAAAACAACAAGCAAGAAGCAAGCAGCAGCAATCTATAAAAAGTACAAAAAAACTGCATTTTGTCCTGTGCTGTTGTGTAGTGTACGCGTTGTGTATCACTTTAGTAAAGCGAAGTGTACTCTAAAACGAATAGTGAAACGCGTACGCATAGTCGAGAGGTAAGTGGAGATCAAAATTTGAATACCTAAAACAAGTGTAAGTTATACCTGTGTTATTGAAACCTATGAATGTTTTACCTTTCCTCTCTTGCATGCAGCCTCATATTACAAGGGATGGAACCTAAACAAGGTTTGTTTTAGCAAACATTTATAGAATCAGAATGTCGAAACTTTTATATTGTAAATATTACAACCGATTGTTATAAAATTGCCTTATTGAATTATATCGCCAGTGTTCTCACGTACTCAAATATAAATTGGTAAGGTCCAAAAAATTGGTAAGAAAAGTTGATAAGAAAAATGTATATTATGAACCAAATTTACAAAGCTGTGGTAAAAAAATAACTGATGCTTTGATTATTTAAATCTGAGGGTACGGATTTGGAGTATGAGGTACGAATGAATTATTTAGTATATTCGAAGATTTTTCTTACTTACAGATACTTTTAATGAGACTGTTTCATCTATAATAGAGAGGAAAGTCCGTGGCTGGCTCAGCGGAGTCATAGACGACATGAGGCGCAGCAGTCCAGTACAACAATGGCTAGATTCCCTTCCCACGGACACTGAAGTTGAAGACAAACCAGCTGAAGACCAAGCAGATAACACACACTCCGATGAAAATAAAGCTGATGATTCTGTGACGGAGAACACAGTGGTGGAAGCAAGTAATGTAGAACTTAAAGATGAACAAAACTTAGATGTACCAACACAAAGAGAAATATGGAAGAGAAAATCTTTAGAGAGTGGCATGCTTACAAGTACACCAAATAATAGAAATGTTAAGAAGAAATTGCAGCGGGACCACTCCGTTCAATCAGAAGGATGCCTTCCAAGATTTAAGAACCCATTGCTCAGAGACCACTCTTTACAGGTAACTAACTTTCTTTAGTGAGATTTCTCATTATTGACAGGGTTGCACTGTATTTTGTTGAAATATACTATTAGATGTTTAACATATTAAACATTTGTTAGTTGATAAACATATTAAATATTAATAGACACCGTAATGCATGAAGTAAAACAAAAACATTGATAGAAGTAGTCGGGAAATTCTCTTATTATAAAAAAACAATTAGTAATGTTACCTGAGATATATTTTATTTCTTATTGTAGTCAGATGCAAGTGGATCAAGCAGCAGTTCAGTGCTGAATGTGCTCGGGGCCAGGAAGGTGGATGCTGAGTCGGTACTACTGGCGCTCGGCTTTGGTCCCAGCGAGAAGCAACAAAAGTTACAAAGGATACCAGATCGCTTCCTAGTACCTTCTCAGGTAATGTAAATGATATAAATGCTAGGATAATTATGACTTTATAATGTACATTTATAGAATGGAAATGGTATTTTTTATTGGTCAAAACTATGTCTTTTCAGTGGCTTAGTCTTTTTTAATTCCATCAAATTTATAGTTAACAGTATGGAATACAGTCGAACTTGGATAAGGGACCAAAAGACCGCAATATTTGTCTCGCGTATAGAGGTTTCTCTCTAAACCGAGTTTCTCGCTTATGGAGGTAGCTCATCAGGACCATAGAACGACTCTCTTATCCATGTTCGACTTTATTGTATATTCATGCCTTTGTGTTTTTGATGTATTTTTATTACGATAATTTCAGTTAAAAGGCATAAGTACGGAGAAATTCATAAAGGATGAACAGCTTTCTATGCGGATGCACGACTGTGGTATATTTGGATATAGAGGACTTACAGGTGAGTTCTATTTCTCTTATTAAATGTTTACTAACAAGGGTATCGGTTTAGGTATAAATTTAAAACATCTATTTATAAATGCCATTGGGAAATTTTGGATTAATTGTTTTTGCTTTTTATGTATAACAATATATTTCATACAATTCATACCAAAATCATATTAAAAACTCTATAACAATTATATTAAGTAAAGAGTAGAAAAATGCAGAGTATAAAAATATTGTTTTATAAAGTAGGAGTTTTCAAATTATTGGTTTATATACATTATGCACATCCAGAAATTATAGCCTAAAGTTTATAAATATACTGAAGTAAATTGTTTGATTTATTTAAATTTATTTATAGTAAGTACATCATGGTCGAGGAAACGGTGATATCATTATCATTGGCGGCGGTTCATGAGCTTTTTAAAGGTTAATTTAACATAATAATGTATTTTAGTGCTACTAACAAGACTAATAAACTCACAGAGCACTGCACGCCCGTGTGCCGCTTCATGAAAACCGCGCCAACCTTTCATGGGCCATATCAGATCCCTGATATCGCTGTACAGTAAGTATTTACATTACGCCTTTGATATTAATGTGTGCTTCAATTAACAATATATTTGTGTTTATTTTACATTTGATACTCATCAAAAAGTAATTAATTATTTTTATAGGGCAATTCTATATATCTTTGGTCATTTATGTTTGTTGTGATGTTTGTAAACTAGTGAGTTTGTCTACTGGAATAATGAACACAGATTATGAAATGAAATATGAAACTTCAACGTGTATTTGCCTGAGATTTGTAATTGTATGATGTGTTTTTTATACTCATCTATATATGACGAATGTCTTATTGTTGTAAGGTTTGCACATCATCAAAGGTACTGAATGATTAGTTGAATGAATGGATAAAAACATAATCACTATTTTGATATTAGATTTTTGTTTGATCTCTTTTAAACAATGCTTAAGTTTAATCTGCACATGTGTGTTCGCGTATTTTTTTTTATCTTAATTGATTTATAAATTAATTGTAAATACCACACAATATGGTCCATAATTATTATAATAGTAAACATTTTTTTCTGTTGAAGTCGCAATATCATTTTGTTTAAACAAATTAAAATTATAGATTGTCTAAAACGCAAAAAATAACTTTATACAATTTAATGCTAAACAAAACACCTACAGGACCACAAAATGAGTTTGTTTGTTTGTTGCCCACGCATTAGCTAGTAGCATATAAATGTGAACAAGCATTTTTATTATTTAAATTAAGTTATTAGGTCTATAGGAAGCGGCAACATCATTAATCCTTCCGCTGATAACAAACCCAAAAATAGCACATACATTGTAGGTAATTTAACAACAGTTTAGTTTGCAGTACAAATATTTTATTTGTAGAGAACGAGGAAACGTTATGGCAATTTACAATAAATTTGTGTGTAGGTCGTCTAATAATCATTGTGGACGTCCTCCAGATTCTAACGGCCTTGTGTTGAGGAAAATAAATACATTGTAGGCGAGACAAACAAATCGTTTACTTCCTACTTATAAATTGTTTTAAATTATTATTCACTACCGTTGAATAATGCCTGGTATTAAGACAATGGTAAAAATTATATTCTGCTACTTTGTGCAAAACCTGCGCCTATTTCTTTGACTCCGGTGACCCTGGTTGCAACTTTATCTCAGTAATGCTGCTAGTTTTTATTTATAGATAGAAGACTTATAATAGTGGTCTATTGAATAACCAACTCGTTCGGATTGCCTTTTTAACACTTTTACAGTCGAACAAAAGGGGTGTTAATTTAAAAATATACACGTCGTAATAAGCTTATGCACTTATTTATAGATAAAATACACATATACCAACCATGATTACTACTATTTAAATCGATCAAAAGACAACACGCAATAAAAACACTACCAAATTGTTTCTTAAAATAACATTTTATTAGCAACATGACTAAAAAAGTTTTATTTCTTTCTTTCTGCGTCAACGATATATTTGATTAGTGACACGGCTAAATTGTTAAGTTCGTTATTCTGTTAAATATCATGAGTAGGATGGTTATCATTTACAAGGCGCTTATGCGAGCGTCGCTAAGTTGTTCTAATTATTATTGCACACTTGCGATGTACTCCCGAGAGTATCACACGTCTTACGACACAAACCTATTTAGCTTGTTGAAACACATTTCGTGAGAGCTTTTATAAAGTGTTTTTATATTGTAGAAATTGTGTATTTTTTTCTAGAAATTCGATACTCAAATAAGTGCCCTGAGGTAACTTAAGTAAAGGGTAGACTCAGCTTATGTTTTTTTTTAAATTGTAGTATGAAATGATGTATTCCAGGGAATCCCCATGTACCACCATCGACAATTGTAGCTAAGATAATGGAGTGTATCCTGCACGACAAGGTGTGCCGCGAGGAGGCGCTAATGAAGGCGCGCCACTCCATCGCGGACCTGCGCGGCGCGCCCGCGCTGCACGCGCAGCTCGCACGCGCGGCGTTTAACAGGCAGACCACAAACTAGGCACGTCTACTTATGTTACTCTGTTACTTAATTTTTTTTATATTGGATATTTATCATTTGACATAATTGTAATTTTAAAGGCTCAAAATGGACTCTTAATTGACTTCGTGAGTAAACATTTATGACGGTAATAAACTTAAGAGTAAATTGTCGTTTGAAAATTGTTTATATGTGTAATTTACAAGATTGACAGTTTTTGTATCAATTTGAGTTTATTTTTCTGTTTGTTTGTTTTTGTGATAAGCGTTGAGCTCAATAGTTTAATGGATAATAAACGATAAATCGTGATATGTTAGGTAAATAAAAATATTTAGTTAAATATAGTAAGTTTGTGTGGTTTATTATGAAGTAAAAATGTTTGTAATTTGGTTGTGTTATAGATTATATTGGTAAAAGCGCATAAATTTAAATATATGTTCTTAAATAAATAAAAGAAATGTACAAATTAAATTTATTCTTGCAATGATACAAAGTCAAGAAGTCATATGGTTTTAAAACCCGTAGAAAGGAAGAAATGATATCGTACCATATTATAATATTGTTGACTTATTACTTTTATATTAGTGCCAAAATTAAAAAAAAGACGCAATCACAGCTAGTCAAACAAAAAAAATGGCATAGCAATATGTAATTATGATTATTTTAAATTAAATATTTCATATTACTAGTTAAATATTGTGTTATACATATTATACTAATTATAAGTTATACACTGTTAAACTATTTTTCAAATTCGTTCCAAAAGTACTTATTGTTTGTTAAAAAAAATAAGAAAGTAATATTCGCATATTTTGAAAATATTTTATTTTGATTTTTTTAATATAATAGTTATACTCGTAGTTTTTTTGGTCATTTAAATATATTTTATGAATTAATTAAAATTATTACTTAAATTTTATCAAGCGTTCTTAAATGTTTTTGTTGGAATATATTTTTATAGTACAGTTTAACTCGAAACTAAGATTTTTGTCATGTACTAAGGTTTTTCTTTATTTCAACTTAACTAGGTACCATAATGTGATTAACTAAAAATCTGCCTTTTTGTATCAAAAAAAACGTCCGTCAAAATTGTAAAAAAAAACAAATACAATTCATCTTACACACGTTAGTTGCTTGATTAAATTTCATGGAAACCGAGTGGAATGTGCAATTTTATATCATAAAACATAGTTTATAAGGTTATTGAAAAGGGTTTTCTTCATATTTATACCTATTTCAAGATTTTATACCACTTTATTCTTGTAGTTACATATTTTACCTTAAATAAGTATGTTTTATCTATTAAAAAAAATATATTCTAGTATCTTCTATAGAGGTAGACAGGGTCCTTTACTTACGACCTTTTATTCTTCTACATCTTTCCTACAGACTATACATGTATGTTTTTTCTACAAAATCTTAAAATTAAAATTTGAATTTGATTATACCTTAAAAAATTATATAATGTAAAATTGTCTTATAGATGATTGTGGTAGACATTTTAAGTATTTAAGGTCTGGACTCAAATTACGATTAAATTAGTATTTTTTTCTTCTTTTCTATATTATAAAGTCATAATTAAACTTCTATTCATAAAGTAGTATAGCTTTTAATTAGCGTAAGTGAAATTGTAAATATCAAAGTGTGATGTTAAATATTTTAATCCTGTTTAGGTTTTTATTGTGTTTTTAAATGTCATTGGATATAAATAATATTTGGTCGTGCCTTATTCCATTAGGTACATATCAGTTGTTAGTTAACTTTGAATGACACCAATCTATAATAAAATGTTGTGTTGTGATCTTAAGTTGATTGCTCATTAAATGTATCATGTTAATAGGTCTTTGTTTTATTAAAAATACTAAGAAAAATAATAATCATATATTTTCTTAATTATGTTACATTTTCTGGACATTTACCTATTTACTTTTCGTCTTTCACTTGCTCATTAATAATAAGTTAGATGGTTATACCATCCATCGAAAAGCCAATTTCTAATGCAGTATTTGCGAAACTCATCGAAAACCAGTAACAAAAGTGCGAATGGGACCGCCAAAAACCACCTGAAAAGATAAATTATTTTAACTGCATGAATACCATATCTTTGAAGAATTTTAATGATTCGTTTAGATATGAAACTTACCATTGCAGTCGCAGCGGATATGTGCAAAAGAAATCATTGAGCTCCGGCACGTAGCAAAGAATGCAAGCGAGCAACAACTCGAATACCAAGCCCAGATTTAAAATTTTATTCTTCATTCCTTGAAAAAAGTTTGCAATAAAACAACATTGTTGAGGAACATATTCACTCCTGAAGTCACATGTCAGTTTTAAAGTTAATAAGAAAATACTTGTACGAAATATAAGTTCACACTTATGGACCTTATTGCCATGTAACCTCCTTCTGTTGGAAGACGGTTAAAAATTATGATAAAAGTGTATCATATTCGTACCGACTTGGAATATAGAATTAAATCTGGTTTTGCATATGATGCCGTTCATGATTTGCGTGATAACGACGGCCACAAAGTACGCCGCCTGGCTCGCGCGCTCCACTTCCTTCCTCTCCTCGTACGTCCACTCCTGGCCCAGCGAGTCCCGCACGTCCGTCACCGCTTCGTTATCCCACTGCTGTCTTATACCTTGCACAAACGAATTCATAGTAAGTGGAAGTACCTAACAGAGACAACTGTCAATAAGTTTGGTGGATAGATAAGTACTTCTTATACCTAACGTTAAAAACCTGTTCCCGTGAAAAACATTTTTAGAAAGCTGAACTGCTTGCAAAAATAATTTATTTTACCAAAGAGATCTGAAGGATAGAAGCCATGTTCCGCCATGACGGTGAAGTAGGCGTACATGCCCGCTGCGAATTCAATGAGGCCGAGATGTCCGTAGACGAGGTATAGCATGCGCACGGACACCAGGCCGTCGCCCTGCCGCGGCGGCCGCCCCATCACGTCCGCCTCCGCGCCCTCGTACGACAGCGACACCGCCGGCCACATGTCCGTGCCCAGGTCCACGCACAGGATCGTCATTACACCTGCAAGAAAAACAGGTAAGTCAGTGCCACTTGGGTTAAATATCCACTCCCCAGCCTTAACCCTGTGAAGACGTTAAACGTCTGCATATAGCTACCATAGGATCACCCTGAGAGCTTTTTGTTATTAGACGGGTGTAGTTTATCAAAGTTGATTAAAAAACTCATTCAGCCATTTTTGTTCCTAATAGAAATAGGCCAGTGTTATTTTCATAATTAGAACTTTTTATCTTGTTCTAAATGTTCTAGCTTTTGTTAATAGCAATGATTTTTTTATATAAAAAATACGTTGCAACTAACCTAATGGCAACGGTATAGAAAACAATATAAACATTAAAACTGGCAGGATTTCGGGCACGTTGGATATAAGAATGTAGCACACGGACTTCTTCAGATTGTCAAATATTTTCCGACCCTCTTCAATTCCTATTACTATCGTTGCGAAATTGTCGTCCATTAAAATGATATCCGCCGTCTGCTTCGATACCTAGCAAAAATATTTTATTTATTTATTATTTCTTAATATTAACAGTAAATACATTTCGGTTTAGGTTATATTATAATAGTAATAAAATGTTATGAACTTGTGATCCCGTAATTCCCATGGATATGCCGATGTCGGCGCGGCGCAGCGCGGGGGCGTCGTTGACGCCGTCCCCGGTGACGGCCACCACGCCGCCCTGCCGCTGGCACGCCTCTACTATCTGCAGCTTTTGAGTTGGCGACGTCCGAGCGAACACTGTCACATATATTCCTGATAAAACTCAATTTCCCAAGATCTGTTATTTTGTAAAGCATGTAACAAAAGATCTGTGACTTCCTCGATTAATTATCTTCTTAATAAATTATCTCACCTATCTCGTAATGTTTTTCCAGAGTGAGATAGAGAAGGTCTGGAGTCATATTCCGAAGGTCGTTCCCGGTGACGACATGACAAGTGGGATCGGTAGCAATGCCAACCTCCTGCGCCACCGCCCGCGCTGTCGCGGGGTGGTCGCCCGTCACCATCATGACGCGGACTCCAGCGGCGCGCACGCGCTCTATTGCATTTCTCACCTGTTTGGTACAATTACATTATTGACATGGAGTAACAATGACTCATCCTATGAACCTGGACCTGGATATATTTTCTTTGTATGAATGTAGTTTCTTTCTTAATTTTATCTCGCCCACCTTTAGTTGTCAGTCTATATATTTAAGTACTCAAAATTTTAACATTGTATTGTACCTCCTCACGTGGTGGATCTTTCAATCCTATAATACCAATCAAGCGAAGACCATCCAATGGAAAATTAACATCTTCCGGATCAAATTCATAATTAGTAGGAAACTCTTTTGGATCGAGTATTAAATCAGCGAACGCTAAAACTCTTTCACCTGAAAGTAGCAACACTTTATCGTCTGTTCGATTGCAAAATACAGATAACGTAAATACTAGTGCATCCATACCAGTTGTAGCAAGATCTTCGATAGCTTTGTTTGCAGCTTCCTTTATTTCGTTGGTTATATTAACATTATTATTTGCTACAATTACAGTCTTGCAGCGTGACAATATGCACTCAGGAGCACCTTTCATTACAACCACAAATCGCGAATTATTCGTATCTAAATGAACGCTCACCTGAAATTAACAAACATTTTGTAACATTCCACAATAACTTGTTTGTATGAACTATTTGTCCATTATTTTTCTAGCTTACTTGATATTTATTGGTAGAATTAAATGGGATTTCAACAATTTTGGGATAGTTCTGTCGTACTGTCGCCGGGTCGTTATACGTGCATAGAAAAGTTAAGATTGCAGTTTCGGACGCATCCCCATGGATTTCGCCATTTTCATCAATTGTTGCCGAGCTACATAACGCACCGCATGTTTTTAGTGCTTCTACAGCTGAAAATACATAAATATGAACAATTTTCTCAATTCCAAATTTTCCAATTTATTACAGAATACTAGTACAGAATATTAGTAGTCATTTTGGACCTTTAGGTAATAAGAAAATATTATTCCAACCTTTATTATCTCGTAACATATCTGAAAATCGAATAAATTAAATTTAGTTTTACTTTCCGTTCCATGTAATAAAAGTTATATACCACTATATGGTATACCTATAAAATTTGGGTCTAATATCGAGTATTTTCGGTTCCAAGTCCATATGTCTCGGACGCACATTTTATTTTTTGTCAAGGTGCCAGTCTTGTCCGAACAAATGATAGTGACCGCTCCTAGAGCTTCAATGGCCTCCAAATTTTTGACGAGACAGTTCTTCTTTACCATGCGTTGAGCTGTGAGCGTCAACGATGCTGTTATAGTTGGCTGAAGACCTGTTAGGCAAAATGTTTTGGACTAACGCTTTTAAGTTTTAGTCAAAAATTTAAATTTAAGTTATTGATTAAAAAAAAAATTGTCTACCTTCGGGTATGTTGGCAACTATAATGCCTATCACGAAAATTGTAGTTTGTATGAAAGGGTATCCAAGGATAAAAGATGATGCGGCAATGAAAACACCAAGTCCGAGTGCCCAGATCGACATATACCACATAAAGCGGCTAATTTCTCGGCACAGGGGCGAAGGCGCTGGCTGTAAGCGTGCCGCCAGCCCGGCGACTCGACCGAGCGCTGTCAAGTCGCCACAACATAAAACGACACCTGGAAGAATACGCTAGTTAAGACGACTTATTTAGCATTGTTAAGCTCTTGGTAATGAAATATTTACCGTAAGCCCAACCTTCGACGCACTGTGCTGAAAAGAAGCCGACATTTTGCGATTCCAATATGTTTGTAGTCCCTTCTGTGTTGGAACGAGTAACGGCATTGCTTTCCCCAGTCAACGATGAGTTATCTACCTGAAATCGGAACGACTTCTACAATTTTATAACAAGTTTTTTGTTAGCAAAATTGTTTTAATTTTGTGAAATTACTTTAAATCCTTTGCTTTCAATAATCCGTATATCCGCAGGTATGACGTCACCAGACTTCACGTGCACGATGTCACCTTTGACCAGCTTGGCCACCGGCATCTCTGCGTTCCACACACCATCTCGCATGCATTTGGCTGACATCGGTATCATGTTATTGAATGTTTTTAAGATCTAAAAATATAAGTTACAAAGATTTTTCTTAAATCGGGAGAAAAGAAATGGTGGCATAGTGGTGAGCACATCAGACGAAAGACAAAGTATTAATAGTTTAGACTGGTGATATCCTGGTGCTTCATCGAACGCCGCTTTATGGTATCTTGAAGCTTAATAAACATCAGGTTTCTTTGTAAATAGAACTCACCTTTGAACTTTTAAAGTTTTGGAAGAAACTGAATAAACCACAGATGATGTCGACAGCTATGAGCACACAGCCAAGATACAAGTTATCAGTGCTTGGATGTGACTTCATCGACGATTCAATGACGTAAGATAACAAACAAAGTATTGCACCGAACCAAATTAATATTGAAAATCCTTTTGGAAAAATTACATCGTTATTTCATTAAAATAAAAATAATTTGTTATGGTTTTATATTCTTAGTCTAGAAATAAAACGAAGTGTAATAATTTACCAGTAAACAAGCATTTGAGTAACATCTTTGGCCATTGGAAGTGCGAGGTAGGAGTCAAAGTATTAGGACCGTAATATTCCAAGAGCTCCGCGGCAGCTTCGCTCGTCAATCCTTTCACTGGGTCCGTTCCTAGTCGAATGTATAGGTCTTCTAGGATATTTTAGACAAAAATATTATTGAAAATTTCATTATCATACATATTTAGATTTAGCACCCAAATATTCCTACAATCTCCAACAATTATTTTTGGACTGTGTAAAGGTCCAGATCAGACTTTGCAGTTAGATGCGGAAGATCTTTTCATATGTTATTTTATATGAGACAAGCTGTGGTTCGCGACTTCGTCCGCATGGAGTTAGAAAATATAGCCTGTTACTGGACGATAATGTAGCTTTTTAATGGTGAAAAATGTTTGAAAACGCCCCAGTAGTTCTTGAGTTATTTCAATACATACAAAATTACAAATCTTTCTCTTTACAATATTAGTATGGATGAGGTGAATATTGTACAGCGTGTACTGCGCCAGCGTGATGCCTAGTTACTCAAATTTCGGGTAGGTTCCGAGCCCCTCGGTGGGAATGTATGGTGATGATGATGAATATACAATATGTTCATATACTAACTCAGTGGAATAAGGTGTGTGTTAGTCTCAATCTCCTTTTTGAGCGCATTGAGTCGTGTGGTGCTCAGTTCTCTGGAGCGCAGTCTCTTAGGATTGTTAGGACGGAACAGCTCCGTTATAGATGAAAAACTTGACGATCTTCTATGATGCATTTTGTTTTATATTCAGTTGTACCTTTTCGATGGAAATCGCATTGGGGCTTAATTCTTAATTCGCGACAGTCTAGATTACGAATTCCTTTTTTTCTAATTGAATGAATGTTTTTTTGTTGTTATGTTTATGGGATTACAAAGAAAAAAGTTTAGTAATTATAAGGCTTCTTAAGTTTTATTATTTTCTGTTGCATCATTATAAAATATATCTTACAAAATTATAACAACAAATAATGTTTTTTAACAATGTTATTTACAGATTACTTTTCGCTTTCAGCGATGTTCTCAATACCGCAATTTCAACGTCGTTAGTTTTTAAAAGATCATCGTAGTAAACTCTGCGCAGCAAATTTTTTGTAGCCAGTATTGAATTTGCGGGTAGTTTGGAAATCTCATTTATCTTCTCCCAAGCTTTCGTTTCTAATTCTTCACGCTTGTACACACGATTGATGAAACCATACTCCAGGGCTTCCTTCGCTGACATTTTGTGATTAAAAAGTAACATTTCTGCAGCCTGAAACATAACAACGTAAACACAAAGGTATTGGCAGAGATATACGAAAATCGTCTACTCTGCAGCTCTATACGTAAAATCAAGTACAATTATGGAACTATCTAACTCCAGATCTTTTATATTTAGAACAATATATTACCTTACGTGGTCCGATAAGTCTCGGGAATGTAAGTGTAGAACCTCCTTCAGCAGTTATATGCAATTTTGTAAAGGGCGTGTAAAAGTATGCCTGAAACAGTAAACACTCGTTTTAATAAATATTAGAATTGGGAACTCCTCTTTCTTAAATATTATAACTATACAAACTTACATTTTCTGACGCAAAAACTAGATCGCAAAGGGCAAGAGTCGTAGCCGCTATTCCTATAGCAGGTCCATTTACGATAGCTATAATTAGTTTGGGGAATGTAATAAACGCCTCGATAAAATCTCTCAAAAGTTTAGAATGTTCATCTTTAGGTTCACTCCAAGAGTTAGACACGTCGTTACCGCTGCTGTAAAAGTCCGCCGTGCCGGTCACCACCACCATGCTGACATTGTCATCTTTTGCTGCTTCGTTGAGTATTTTAGCCACCCGATGGTACATATTACCGTCAATTGCATTTTTCTTCTGTGGTTTGTTAAATCTTATAACTTTAATAGTGTCTTTGTTAGTTTCTACTATAGTATTTGCATCGTCCATTTTATTTTAGTAAGTATTATACTAATTTTAGGAATACGTAGACTTTAACTAT
>QDHC01001291.1:665482-685540 GCA_013186455.1 Papilio dardanus tibullus
ATCAAGTTATCTTTAACGGTTCGACAATTTTTACCTTGACTATTCTAAGGAAGTACTTGGTCGAAAAATATCATAATCGAGTCAAATGTCCAAAAATAGGCCCTAAACATCAACAATCTGTATATTAAAATCTTATTAGAATGTTATAAATACAAGATTTAAGTTAAAATTCTAAATTGGACATACACATATCGTATCATAATACTTTGTACTGTAGAATTTATATTCTGTGTATATTATGTATATACTTATGTACATTATGTACTCAGATAACTAATTAACTTACCTAACCTTTTAAGAGAATAGTAAAATAAAACTTACCTAAGGAAATTAAGTGTACATGTAATGGAAAATAGGCAACATAAAATATTGGTGACTGATCTAACAAATAAGTAAATTGTAAACAACAATTATGATAGCAGTTCCATTGTGTTGAGCACCTAGTACTGGCACTGATAGGGCACTTGTCCGGGGTACTGATGCAAAATCATAAAAAAAAATTGTATGATGGGTGACCATAGACTTGGACAATAACGTTGACATTTCAGTTCGACTTTGACATTGACAATCATGACATTGAAGGTGTCGGAATGTGACTAAATTGTAAAACCGAAATCAAATTTTCCGTAGATGGTAGAAGAAGAAATAGTTATTATTTTATAACTTAAAGTTGGGTTGTACAAAAATATTTTAGTTTAGTTATGTGTGGAGTGCTAACTAAGTTGATTGGAAGTCGTATTTTTTATATTAGCCTACCTTCTCTTTTAAAAGTTACAGCATCAGTATCTCATCGAAGTATTAGTATTTCAACTACAATGTTCAAGTCCGCAGTATTTGATTTGAAACAAGCAGAAAAAGAAAAAGTTAAGGAGTTCCTCAATTCGTTTGACACTGTTCTTAGTGATTGCGATGGTAAGAAATATACAATCAGTCAAATATAAAATTGTATTGGATTTAAAAAAGTTTCTATTTGAAGTTATTTTCGTTTCAGGTGTCCTATGGATTGATAATAATGCTATTCCTGGGTCTGCAGACACCATGAATTACTTTCGTAATATCGGCAAAAAAGTATTTTTCGTAACTAACAATTCCACAAAGATTCGTAGCGACTTTGCGCTTAAAGCCCAACATTTGGGTTTTATCGCAGATGAGGTAGTATAATATAAATTATAAATATGACTGTAAAATATTTTATATAATCTTGATATTTTTTGTGATGCAGAATGAAATTCTATCAACTTCTTACTTGGTTGCACACTACCTCAAAAGTATTGGTTTTAAGAAGAAAGTTTACTTGATTGGTTCAAATGGTATTGGAGATGAGTTGAATGCTGTGGGTATCAAACACCTTGGAGTGGGGGTAAGTGAATAAGAGAATAGCACAATAATACCAGAGTTTCTATATTTTCAATTATTTATTTGAATGTAATTGTTTTCAGCCAGACCTTGTCAAGCCTGATTTCAAGTCACTGCAACCATCTGAATTGGATTCTGAAATTGGTGCGGTTGTGGTGGGTTTTGATGAACATGTCAGCTACCCAAAGTTTATGAAGGCTGCCTCGTACCTTGCTTCTGAAGATTGCTTGTTTGTTGCTACAAATACCGATGAACGGTTCCCCAAATCCAGTTCTATTGTTGTCCCCGGGTCGGGAACACTGGTGAGAGCAGTGGAAACATGTTCGGAGAGGAAGGCATTGGTGCTTGGTAAACCTCATGAATATATTAGGAAATATCTGGAATCGTGCGGATTGAACCCAGCTAGGACATTGATGATTGGGGATAGGTAATATGTTCATACTTAAAAAAATATAATAAATTCCTAGTTTCCTTGTTAAGCATATTTAAAAATATAAATTTGTTCTAGATGTAATACTGATATTGAATTTGGTGTACGTTGCGGTTTCCAAACGCTCCTTGTGTTGACTGGTGTGACTTCAACGAGGGATTTGGAGAAGATACGCAAGGAGCAAATAGCACCGTTGCCGGATGTCGTACTACCGAAGCTCGGAGATTTATTAGAAATAATCAAGTCCTAGTACAAATATATTTATTTAAAGAGATTCTAGATGTACTTGTTTATAACATGTATGTACTTTAGAGTTAAATAGAGCAATTACCATCAAATTGTGATATTTATATTAGGTATCCAGTTTTTACATATTTCTTTGAGTAGTTTTTGTATTTATTTTTGCTGTGATGTGGCTCTTCTATTATGTGTTAAAGTTTGTTTAATATACCGATGTTTAATTAATGTTTTTTTTCCTTACATTATCAAAAACAGCTTGCTTGGTGTTATTTGTGCACTGTTACTGATTAAAATCAATAAATTAAAGCCTCGTAGATAACCAATAGTGGTCTCTACTGTGTTTAAGCATAAAATAAAATCTATGTCCCTGCGGCTTCATTAGACCGATGTCGCGCAAAGAGTGGCATTCCTTAAAAATATACCCTTGAGGCCGCTTGAGGGCGAGGTTGTTTATTGGCCCTTTAGTGGTGAGGAAGGATCCGTGTGAACCATGGAATAGAGAACAATGATAACAATGGGGTCACAGTTTCAGCTTTAGTATAAGTAGAAGTCGTAAGTTAACAAATGTACAGTCCTAAGGGAATAATAGACAACAAGTAGTCAGTATCAAAAAGAAGTTTTTAATAATTAATACAGTCCACTACACGACGCTTCGAAAAATAACAGATTTAAGAAAAATCACAAGTGAGAAACGCCTGTTAAAAATCATATAGCATTTGACCTCTAGTAAAGTTTAAAAGGCAACGTTTCATTTAAAACAACCACTTACGAACCCAGACTTTGCCTAGAGCAAACCCTTTATAGCTATAAGCAATGGCGCCGTGATGTCTTCATAAAAGATAAAAGTAGGGCATTTGCTGAGCGAAGCATTCATGGGATGATTGGAATGAGGTGAGATGGGAAAAATGACTAGAGCGTATGTACTGGTACTCGCGCATGCGCCGTGCGCCGCTCAATCTGTCCCGCCTTGCGGCACAGCGCTGGGGCGCCGGCACACGGACAAACATTAGTTGTAGATACGTAGTAGAGCGCTCAGACGGAAGTCGGTCGTGTGTTCACTTTATGTGATTTTATTCACCTTCGCGGTATATTAATGTAAGTAGAAATATTAAATTATATGAAATATTTTATTTTTATCCATTATTAATAACAGAATAGATTATAGTTTCATTGAATGTAATTTAATACAGAAATTGATAATCCAATTTATCGAAATGGAACAAAACATTTTGCATTTAGTAATTCTTAATTGTTTTTATTAATTCCGGTATATGGGTATGTTGATGTTATAAATATGTGTGTTCATGAACAGTATCCAGTTATATTTAGTATGAGAAAAATTATGAGGAGGGTGAAATATTTTGGGCGCCTCTCGTTATGGCGGGCACCCTATGAGTACACAAGGCCGCACTTACTGCTCAATATTTTTATAGTCGACAGTTTATAGTGTATTAATCATAAACATAAATCATCGTGTCCGTATGTAAAGCATAACATACAAAAGTTTGTATTGCAAGTAAAACAAAGTTGAACATACAATTTCCTTGATTAGATAATTTTTATCAAAGACCTTAAGTATTGGATGAATAAATTCATGCAATTTATTGATAAGATAGTATATTCAGTGACGCGGAACTGCATCGACCTTCATTATTGTTGCCTCACTAAAATAATCGAATTACATGTGTTTTTAATTAATTAATAAACCAACGCAACTGTTGTTAAGTTACTTGAATGAGCTATTGATAGACCCTTGCAATCTTTCATGAATTTTCTTAAATAACAACACATACAGAGACTGATAATGAAACACGCAAAATCTGAAACGTGCCCGTTAAAACATTTCGCTTGTTTATGAATAAACAATGTTAACTTACAAGTCCGTCCCATAAACAGAACCACGAATAATTATTATAAGTAGTACTTTACGTTTAGATTTATATTTGTATGAGACTCAATTAATAAAAATGTTTACAATATGTGTAGTTACTGTCTTAGAAAATAATACTAAGTATGAAATTACACGGAACATAAAAAAAAATTCGTACACTAGTATTTATCATTTCAATATGAAAAATTACATCTGAATGTAAAGCAAGAGTACCAATGGGAAACCTCTGCACTATTTATTTGCGACGTAGAAACTCGCAAGGTCGTTACCACTGTAAACTTTTCACACGTTTTCACTTTCAGATTTTCCCGTCGTTTGATAATTTTAGATACCATGTCTTTATTTATAATTCAAAATATGTACTATAGTAACATCCTGTATTTAAGTGGTTGTCTAATCATAAACTGGATGCATTTTCAAGGCAAAATTGTCATTTAGCAAAGCTCGTTTCGTATGCGTGAATTGTTTTTATTTAGTTAATTCTCATGGTCGTGTTATTCCTATTTCGGTTATCAAAGGATGACTCCTCAGTTCTACCTACTCTGTTCTACTATCTTTGTTCCAAAAACTTGTTTTACTTGAATTTAGTCAATGTTTACTTAAATTGTAAAATGCCTGCAACTATTAAGTTAAGCGATCTTTAGTTACTTTTGTTATTTTAAGCATGGATTAAAACTCTTTTTAATATAATTTGGTTTAAATAAAGCACAATAATATATCGAATCTATCTTCAAGTAAGACGTTTAATATAAGCTCATAGTTGTACCTACATCATACTCGTCGTAGAATTACTTCAAGCTATTGTTCCATATTCGCTTTAGTTTTGTGCGTGACCCGGCATCATAAGTACGGGATAAAAATAAATTTAGTTCTAAAGAAAAGAACTTGTTCATGAATATAGTTATTTTCTTAGGGATTAATATTAGACTATACTTCCTGAAAACCTCTAATATTATTTCTTTTATTTTTTTCCCAAAATAAAGTTATATAAAATTGATTAAGATAATATTACGGACTCTGCAGAGACGTCATAAGGCCACCAATTATCTATCGCCATAAAATCTGAATCGATCAAATGAAAAAAAAAAATCTTTTCCGCTGAGAGTATCGGATTTAACATTCTTATTGGACGATTCAACGATTTTTTATGAATGAAGTTAATAATCTTTTGACTACTCTGACTGCCGTAAAGGGTTGCAGAATGACATTTGCATGGAATATAAAACCGTCAAGGCCTATTCTTAGATATGAGTCACACTTTATGCGTATAAAATGCGAAGTAGGTATATAATACAACTTCGTAGCGATGTTACCTTTGATTTTCTACAGCCATATTTTTAACAAAAACTTAACTGATTTCTTACGTCGTCAGTACATTAGTTAAGTAATGAAGTCTGAGCGTCGAATGCATTAGGAGTTTGTGCTTGTAATTAGTTGTGTGCGTCACACCTGCGCGCGATAACATCGTAGACCTTGCTTTAAAGCAGACATAAAGACTTCTTAAGAAGACATAAAATATTAACACAAACCGTGTTGATACAAAGAAAAGTCCCACGTCAGTTTGCTCTTGGGAAATAATCAAATTTAAGGTACTAGTTGTTGATCGAGACTTCGTTCGCGCGGAATTAAAATAATTATAGCTTATGTTACTCGGGGATAACGTAGCTTTCTAACAGTGAAATTTTCAATCGGCCCAGTAGTTTTTGTGTTATTTTAATACAAATCTTAATACAAACCTTCCCTCTTTATAATATTAGTATAGATTATTATGTAATTAATTTTAGTTACATTTCAGTTTTTAAACTAGTCTCCAAGTGATCACTGAAAAGTTAATTATGTGTATGAAGAACGTGTTAGGTTTATGTAAACAAACAATGTCCTATAATTAAACACGGTGGGGAAACTAGGTCAATTAAGGTGTTGCCGGGTTAATATCCATGACATAACCACTTACAATATTCGATAAAAAAACGTGACTAATTATAACGTAGTTTGTTAGGGACTAATATTATTTTTTACCCGAAAAGTTTGTCACATTTAACATTTCATTGTTAACTTTCAATATATTGAAATGTTTTTCTATGAATCAACTGCTTTTGTACGCTTGGATGTTCGCCGAAAATTTTATTAAATGGATAGATTCAATAAATGCAAAAGCAATATCATTTATATTTTTTAACCTTGATGAACAAACTCTATATACATTGTTATATTTACTTCTAGAAATTTCTACACAATCGACTACGCATTGCGAATTTTGACGACCTTAAAAAGGATAAAGGACTCTGATAGTTGCTGATGTATTTAAAACCAGGAAAACATACCAAGAAAATTTGTATTTCCGACTATTGCACTACGCTGCATATGCATTTTGGACTATTTCTATTTCCAAATTGGTGCCAAATCTGTGTCAAGTATTCCAGCAGTAACCTCTATAAATAAGCGTACGTTTAATGATGCTCTTCTCTAACTACAACTACAATTTGAACTAAGCCCGGTAGTGCCGTGTACATATTATATCACTGTGACCTTCACACGTAGGTATGTTCATTTGGTCTAGACTAATCTAGACTTGCACCAGGCACCTACAGTTACTGCGGAGGTGTAATTGTTTACGCCCCCTTCCTACATTTACTTAGTTTTATTTTTACACATTTATTTTTGTATTGTTATGAAGATTATGTCAGGAGTCAAGGTTGAAATTTCCGAATCGCAGTTGATATCATATCCTTATTTATTTAGCGTTTCAATTCAAACTATGATTTCAGTATTAAAACATAACTTCTAAATTCATAGTATTTCTTTAAAATAACAAATAATATTATAGTTATTAGTGCTCGGCGTCACTTGCATGAATTTCTGCATTACATTGCGAATCACACCTATGGCTTAGGGGTGCGCAGCCCTTGCTCAGTTTCCCGTTTTTCCACTTTGAACAAGCTCTACGGTTACGTACTTGTAACTTCGCCCTCTAGTACCTATGTGATCAATCTGGTCGATAATTTTTTAACAATGGTTTCACCCTGTAGGTAGTTGGTTCACCCTACATGCTTTTCCAACATATATTTTGGCTCTCCTGTATATAGAATTGGTATATGTCAGATATTAAAAAAGTGACTTATATATAAAGATAAAATGAAGTTTCATAAATAATTATAATTTAATGTAAATACACTACATTGCACTATAATATTTTAGGTCTCATGTTACATGCAACAGTGTTCATGTGTCAGTCTTGCTTAAGTTGACTAGGTAATGTAAACCTCGCAAAGGCGTCGTAACGGAGTTATTTGAGCATAAATATTAGCAAACACATAAATATATACTAACACAATATGGGTACCTAGTAGAGATAAAAACAATGTTACCTACCTATAGTGCCTGCACATAATCTACTAACTAAAAATATATTTAGGTATATATTACTTAGTAAATAGGTAAATATAAGTTGCCAATTGTTACATGGAAAATTACGCAAGTTGTTTACACATATAACCTAGTTTATGGAAATGTGATAACGATAGTTTATGGGGTTACGTTGGATTTTGAACAAAACTTCAGTGTTAGTTTTCAAGCAATGATTATTGTTTTGGCAATCGTATCTTTTTGTCCCTAACCTACGTTAATGGAACCACAGTTGACTAAGATGTCATTTTTTGTACTCTAATCTGAAGCTATTGTAAATTAGCTTAGCGCGTATAACGGTACTGCATTGTCTTTCTTGTATCATGTATAACTTACAAAAGTTGTTCTAATAAAAAATAAATCTGAAACATTAATTCAATTTATAAATATAGTACCGAACCTAACCGTTACGACTACTTACTTAAATCTATAGTTTATAGATTGGTCGGTCTAAAATCTTAAATCATTGATGCATGGATTATTTTTAGAATCGACGTTCGTCTATAGTTAATATGCTAGTTTTAAGAATCAGCTGATATTTTCGATGTCCGTGCGAATCGCTTCCGCAAGGTCGATGATGTAATTGCCTAGTTTAGCGCGACGTGAACCGCTATTAAAGTCTTCGATAACTCTACGACACAACAATGTTTTGTGTATTTTTGCATGACATCATCCACGATCGCTTAGATTGTTTGCCATTGAGTTATCTATGTTCTTTCCTCAACTCCTTTCAATATCATCTTATGAATGCAATAAAATATTGAATGTATTAAAAAGTTTCAGCGGTTCGTTTGTATTTAAATAGACAAGATAATATAGGTAGAAAATGTTGTAATTACCTAAGTAGGTATATCGTTCGTACAAATACGAATTGTATAGAGACCCTAACTACAAGAAAAAGAAGTTTCGAAATATTTGTCTTGAAAAGGAAGAAAGTAAAATAGTAAGCAAGCTCAATAAATTATCAAAACTCACATTATATTAGATTGAATTTTTGCGTATACGAACCCACCAAAAAAAGCACAAGTTGTAGTTATTAGGTACATACATTTACAAAAAAGTTTTAAGTACTTTTTACAATTTACTACGTTGTAAATTTTCAGCTGGAGTGATGTCGGAAGAGTCGCAGACGCGGGACGCTGTGGAGCAAGTGACGCAGGACGTGAAGGACGTCAAGCTGGAGAACGGGGGAGCGGCGGGCGGCGCGGGGGCAGCGGGCGCGGCCAACGGAACGCCCGCCAAGAACGACGACAATGCTATACCCTTTAAGGTTACAGAACCTTCAAGTATAATCACATATTCGTAGCAGAATGACATAGGATATATCATATCTACTTACTTTACTATTATTAATTATTATCGATTTGCTTTATTAAGCGAATTTGTAAGTGAGCAGAACTAATTAAAACTTTTAATTTATAACTGGTAACAATCACAATTTACACTAGTTCGTACTTATCAGATTCAACGCTATTTACTGCAGACACGCGACCGTACCAGGAACGAGGGTCGACGTAGTCTACTCACACAATGCCTTCATAAACTATGACTCAGTGCATCCCTAAAATACATTTATAATGTCTTTCTCAAACTAAGCGATTAATTAAACTACATTCAAGGCGCTTCGTTCTGTTTTGTAAAGATTTATTCACACGCAACAACTTATACATTCTCTTTAATATTCGATTTCTAGTAAAACATGGCGTTTTTTTTAATTTATTTTACAGAAATCATTTTTGTTATATTTTTAACTGCGTTGAATAGTTATCTTAGGCATAATATTTACACTTTTGTTTTTCCAGGATGCTTTCAAATTATTTTCCAAGTTCGGCGATCCAAAATCTGACGGCAAACTGATCACATTATCCCAAAGCGATAAATGGATGAAACAAGCGAAGGTGATCGATGGAAAGAAGATCACAACTACGGATACCGCCATTCACTTCAAGAAACTCAAATCATTGAAAGTCGGTGTTGATGATTATTTGAAATTCCTTGATGATTTGGCCAAGAGCAAAAAGGTCGAACTTGACGAAGTTAAAAGAAAACTGACAACGTGCGGACAACCTGGTATTACGAGCCATGTAAGTGTACCAAATATAAAAATGGTTTAGATTTAATTCAAATATGAAATGTTTGTCGTTTCGCACAAAGTCTCAGAAAATGTTTCGAACAACGAAGTAGGACCTCACAATTTTGAAATGAACTATTGCTCGTTTTGCATTCAATCTTCGTTTAATTTTCAGTTACCAAAGTCTCCCGCGGCCGCCGCCGCCGTGGACCGTCTGACGGACACGAGCAAGTACACCGGCTCCCACAAGCAGCGCTTCGACACCACCGGCAAGGGCAAAGGCATCGCCGGCCGCAAGGAGCTCGTCGACGCCTCGGGCTACGTCACCGGCTACCAACACAAAGACACCTACGACAAGTCACACTAATTTCTACTTCTCAGTCTTAGAATTACGTTACATGTAATACCAGTTTATTGTAATAATTGAATAATTTCGTAATATTATATTTGTGCACAGATAAGAGTGGAAATCGTTAAATTCCAATTATATTGTTCACAATTATAGAGAACGCATTTTGAATAAGAAAACAAAAGACAGGGTGCATTTAGCAACTCAAAAAGCAGAGAGAATTTTATGCATTTTGCAACATTTTATAACAAAATCAAGCAAAGCTCTAAAAATAGATATTTTGTCGAATGGTATTTTTCAAGTCAGCATGTGTGCCTTTTATTTATTAAATAAATAAATAACTTAAAATGTTTAATTGCTAATATAAACGACAAGGCATTTAATAGCCCGTAAATACCAAGTTGAGGCAGCTTTACTATTTTACGAGAAAGTATGAATGCTTTTTATAAATCTTCCCAAAAGCAGCCACTTGCTTCTCACAAAGTATGTAATATGTGGTCGTAAGTTATCCTTAAATTAATGTTAAACATAACAAATTAAATAATTGATCAAAAGAATCTATGAGGTATATTAACATTCCTTTACAATATTTTTTAATTTAAAACATTAAAATATATAACGTAGTATTTTTTATTGAAATAAAATTATAAAAAACTTGAAATGTATTTTTTTATCACGCATTATCTAGTCGTGAACATTTTAGTATGTAAATCAATAAGTAGTATAAATTCTGTCGATAGAGCCTAATATTTTCAATGTGTTCATAAAGTTGTACAATTCAAAATAATCTAGCAGCAATAAAATGTTTTCTCATCTCTTCGATTTAAACATAAGTGTATTTTAGTGTTTTTTATTATCTGACATAGAATTGTAATGAACTTTCAAATAAATTTTATTATTCAATTTTCGTGTTTATTTTCTACACTAAAAAGGCGATATTTTAACCTAATTTAATACTTTTAATAGGTTATTACGGTGGCGTGATTTAAAATAAAATGAACACTTTTCATAGGTACCATTTATTTGACTTAAATCTACAGTAATATATGTAAAGCCGTAACATGTATGAAAGTATGCATATTGACAATAAAACATAATAATGTTCACTACTAATATACTTTGAATATAAATTTCTAAACGTCGCAACTCTTTATGTAGTTTATGTCTATCGGTTAATTATTATACAACATAATCACAAACACACATCGTTACCTTGAACGGTTACTCTAACAAGTTTCATTAAAAAATATAAACATTGATCAAACGTATTATGTATTTAATTTTTCATAATTGGTCAAAGTCGTATATTTTAAGCACACATGCGTACGAAATAATTTCCAAATCACACATATCAACTAAAAATAATTATATAAAATAATGGAAATTATAACCGTATTAAGACGAATACAAAATTAATTTAGAGATATGAGTAATATGGCTAAGCACAATGACACAGGTACTTCATATTAACAAATAATAAAACTCCAATAAACATTTTGATTATAGAAATTAATATATGCGTACTTAATAATACAATATAACTCTGTCGCCTAGCTGTCATTATCACTAATAATCAAATAATATATTTTTCCTTTTATTAAAATAATTTAAATATACATATCTAATACTACGCATTCTCGATTTTACCATACTATTTGAATTAATAAGAAACGAGTTTAACACTGAGGTCACCTTTTCGATTTGAACGCGTAAAAGTTTAAAAAGGTTTGAAGTATTACAAGGCCGTAAGTTTGAAATTTGTTTATGATTTTATCAAGTTTGTGAACGACAAATTTATTTGGGTATAAGTGAAGTTGACCAATTTATTTATTAACGAATGAAAATTTACGAAAGTTATTGAATGGTTCCAAAAATTAGCAATATATTGTATCTAGGTAGAGTAATTAAAGCATTCTCCACAAATCTCTTTTATTTGACACTAAAATAAGTTTTTTGCACGATGTGAGTTATTATTATTTATTATTGTCAAAATGGAATAAAAATTGAAATAGGCTAGTCAATCGTCATGGTACATCGGGAGACGACATCGTTAATATCTTTATATCTAACCTCAAAAATCTATATAAAATGCCGCTTCTCGACATCTACATATTGAAATTGTTTTCGCATAGCAACATATCAATCCAAAATCAATATTTAATCTGTAAAGTTAATACTAGGTTACAGATTAATATAAACAATAATGAATTCCTTGGTTTTCTATAATAATTACAAAATTGGGAAATTCATTTACATTAAAAATGGCATATTAAAAGAAAGTAAAATAAAAAGGTCTCAAGTACCCGGCTCTAACAGAAATATCACACAAATTGACTATTGTTAATTTTTCTTTTGTCTTTCCGCAACAATGGAAAAACAAAAAAGATGACTACAATAATCTCAAAATTATTTTCAATTCTTAATATGTTTTATTTCATGTTATTGTTTCCAAATAAAAATGATTTAACTGTTTAAATGAAAAAATATCTTAAAATAGTTGCGCGATATTAAAACGAATTTTGTATAAATGTTTGTTTACCCAAATAATACATACTGACAACTTTATACGCAAAATAAATCAGTAAATTTCAAAAATTTATAAGAAATTAAAATAATTGATATATAAATAAATAATAAGAGCAGGAAACACTGCAAGTGGATTCACGCATCAGTCTATAAGAAATCATTTATATCTCTTTCTCGCAAATAAAATATTTACCACTATCGATTATGATATTTATCATCTATTCAAGCAAATCTATATTATAAAAGCAATGAAATGGAATTAACAATTTAACAAATCGAAACAACAAATTTTATGACAATACAAATATTAAACATATTTATGCATAAAGTTATAAACTTCAATATTTGATAGACATATCTTTATCAAACTTAGTAATAAATGTCATGACTCGTAATGTATGTAAGATCAAACACGTAGAACAGTTGTTGTCAATCTTCAATCATTAACCAAAAAATGTACAGTTCAATAAAATGTTTAATAAAGAGTCGTTACTGTGAATCTTAAATTTACAATGTGTTTACATAACGCAATGGAATTGAGATAATTTTATCATTTCCTAATCATACTATCACAAAATCAGATGCAGGGGAGTCGTTTTTACATCGGGTCGTCGATGGTACTCACTTTCATTGCGAAATAATATATGGCGCGAGTGGCCAAGAAGAATGCGACGAGGAAAGCTCCGACGTAGGCCACGTAGATGCCTCCGCCGTGCACCTTGGCCGAGCTGTACGTGCCCAGCGTCACGCCCAGAGCGATCGCGAAGAATATGAAGGCGAGCACTGCGAAGATGCTGCCTCGCAGCGCCATGCGCGACCCCACCGACGACACCTTGCGGCAGTGCGGGCACCGCGCCGGCGCGTTCCTCAGACGCTGGTACTGCAATGTTTTCATGTCTCGATATGTTAAACATGCACATAACATACCACCATAGCTATACTCCCACAAATAATAAAAACACATACTCATATAAAGTTAACAGGTAAACAAAAAAGCTTAAACTTGATATGAAGAAAAAAACCATTAATTATATAATTTTCGTTTTGGCAAGTTTTAAAAACAAAAGTATTGACATTTCTGAGTAAATCGTATTATTAACAAATTATTTAACAAATCCATAGGATAAGATGAAACATGTACCTTAATTTAAAAAACAACAACCACCTCTTCATGACACTTTAAGAAAGAACAAAAATTAAAAGACACTATAATGTAATCAAACAACATGTTTGGCTGCAGTTGATGTTTATAAAATGGACAAACATACATTTTTACATGCTCTTATTTAAAATTTCTATACTGTTTAGTTTAAATATTATATAACATTACTTACCAAAAACGTATCTTGGCAATGTACGCAGATGACTCTGCACATGCCGGGCAAAGTGGAGACTGGCGGAGTGACAGGGGAGGGGGCCAGGTTGATGATCCTCTTGCAGTCGGGACGCGGGCAAGCAATACGCTGCGATGACGACTTGCAAATCAACAGGCAGTTGCAAGGACAACGCACATACTTCTTACCCGGTGGGGCATTCCTTATTGGCTGAAATATGTTATTGATAGATAAGAAACATAATAATATGTTTATATAATTTATTTATTGTTTTTAAAATAAAGCAATAAAGGAAGTACAGTTGAAATAGTAAATACAATCTTTACCTAAAATATTTACTCTTAACACATAGTTGGCCAGTCACAAGTTTTTGCTGACTGGCTACAATTAAACTCATGATGCACTTTTTGTTACCGTAAAATTACCGGTCAACAATGTGTTGAGCCAACAAAGTCTATCTCTGATATACTTTATTATGATTAAGATTTGTGAATCCCCTTTTATTTTAAAAACAAGTTTTATTCTAACTACAACAAATACTATGAATACTTTATTATACACAACAAAGAAGAGTAGCAGATAACATATGACTCATTGCATACAAAGGCAGACTTTCTTACTAGAATTATAAAATATACTTTATATGGACAAACTCTGAATTTTGTTATAAACATGTAGCGGCTTCAGTGATAAGATTATGCTTAAACTCCAAATATCTTACAAAGTTTGACATTGATTAGTTTCTTAGCGGCGCTTGCTTTAAGACTCAATTCAGAATTTGTTATCGGATATACTTTATGTAATTCTAATTCAAACATAAGAAGGTTAGTGGGTATCCCACATATGTTCTGCTTTGGTTCAAGTTAATATCAAATCAATATTATTTTAATAACAATGTAATGAGACAATAAATAATGATAAGCTCGCTTTCACTGTAGTTAAATCATTCATAGAGTAGATATAGTTGATATATTGTGCCAGGTTATATCGCATTAGGTCATTAGGTAATATAAATGTATGTGAGACAATATTCTAATGCATAATCAACTCTTACCGTAGCTTCATGGCACACAGAACATTTTACAACATGCTGTTCCCTTTTTCCCGAGATATCTATCATCGACTGGCATACGCGGCAAGTCACCATCGGCATTCCAGCCTGTTGGTACGGCGGTGGTAGTTCGTCCGGCCCGATGGGAGAGATTGTGCTTACATTGACTTCCTCTGTTGAACATGACAATTACGTGCTAGATATACGTAATTAAACAACTTGAAAACGTAATAATCGTACTCGTCGTTGCACAACATGAGTTTCGACCAAGCTAGACAATCTTTCATTATTATTTTAGTACGCATTGTTTAACAATAAAAATCCTAGAAAATAGTTGAATCATCAGCTGTCAAAAATACTAAAACTGCTTACCATCCCTTAAAAGCGGCTGGTTTTCGCTTTGTCCGTCTCCCATCGTGGAACACGAAAATTTCAATAACTCAATATGTAAATATCTTTACGTGAACAAGGAATTCTTTTGACGAAAATTGTCATACCAGTTTACTTCGATTATGTACAAAAAAATAAAAACATCAAATCAGCTTGGTTTGTGGTTTGCATAGACTATAAATTGATTATTAAGATAAGATAAAAAGTGGATCCTTTTCAGAGAAATTTTTCTTCGGCATAATTACACACCAATTATCATTAACAACATATAGTTTTTCCGTTGCAATTATTATAGTGCTTGTAATATAAATCGAAGTAATGAAATCAAATTAGACTTTTCGGAAACCATAAGATTAGACATGACAGCCTTTGTAAACAAGAAGCACGTGGTAACTGACAGCTAAAATGACACATGTCTTCATGTGGTCTGTCAAATATTTTGAAATCGAATTTATAATTCAAATACTGTACAAAAATACAAAAATACTTATTTAATTAGCTGCTATGTGTTTGAATTGAAACTTAGTAAACATACGTATTAAGATTTCATGTAAACTTATAAAATGGCATGTAAACTACATAGAGTTCGCTACTATAATCCAAAACCGGAACCAATAAATTGTGTTTCTTTTAATAAAACTAATAAAACACTTGCATTAGCAAGGTTCGTTTTTGCCTTTAACATTTAAATTGATAATCAATTGCATTGTCTTATTATTTTCATTTCTTACAGGTCTGACGCCTCTATAGAGATATGGGATTTAAATTACGCCCCATACTTGGTTAAACGTATTCCTGGTGCGGAAAACGCATCAGTAGAAGCATTAGGATGGATCAAAGATAGATTGCTATCAACTGGTCTCGGTGGAGCTTTGTTGGAATGGGATTTAAATATTTTGAGCATTAAAAACACAGTGCTACTGACGGGTTACGCTGCATGGTGTCTCGATGTTGATCCTAACAATACTTTAGTAGCCGTTGGTACAGAGCAAGGTTATATTAACCTATACAATGTTGAACATGACGATATTGTATATAAAAAGTTATTTGATAAGCAAGAAGGTAGAATTATGTGCTGTAAATTTGATAAAACAGGAAAGGTTTTGGTGACAGGTAATGTTGCTTAAATTTAAACTAGTACTTATTCTTATTATAAAATTGAATATGTACCTTCATTAAAATACAACTTATATGCATTCAACCAATATATTTATAATTTTTTAATTTATCTTAGGGTCCGTAAATACAATAAGAGTATGGAATGTAGAGACAGGACATGCCACTTGTCGTATTTCTGTCAGCAGACGCGGGCATGAGATGATAGTGTGGTGCCTGGCCGTGCTTTCAGATAATGTTGTTGTGTCCGGAGACAGTCAGGGCAGGCTCACATTTTGGGACAGTGTCCTCGGTGAGCAGGTAAATTGTAATTCAATAATTAGGCCATACAACACATTTGGAGTCAAATAACCATTCTGATATTTATATAAAATTTGTAATGTCCATTATTGTCATATTCACCCTACTTTTTTCATAAAACCCTGTCTAACGTTATATTAGCATGCTTAAAAACAGAGTTATGAAAATAATTACTCATTTTAATTTTAGTTTAGATATATCAATCTATGATCATGTTTTTTTTCCTATTGAGGTTTAAGATATAAATACAGTCGAACCTATTTGTCTTGCTTGTAGAGGTTTCTCTCTAATCCGAGTTTCTTGCTTATGGAGATAGGTCATCTGGATCAGAGAATGACTCTCGCTTATAGAGGTTTCTAGCTTATACAGGTTTATTGAGTAATGTAACCTTTTATTATGATAAATATTTTTTATAAAAAATACTATGTTTTTTAAAATTTTAAAATGTTCTTTCAGATAGAGTCATATACCACACATAAGTCAAATATACTATCAATAGTGGTGTCCGATGATGAAAGGAATCTGTACTGCAGTGGTGTGGACCCTGTCATAATGAATTTTGTCAAAGTGAGCAAAGGCTCGGGTAAAATTACTGGCGCTCAGTGGGTGAAGAATGTACAGAGGAATATTCATGAGCATCAAGTCAGGTAAAGGACATAGATTTTTTTTTAATTTTTATGAAACAAAAACAATTATTGACACATTAACTTATTTGTGGGATATTGAAGATGACAGAACTCAAAAAAAAAACAAGAATGAGCCGGTGTTATAGTGTTACACCTTATTAATTAATTTTATATAAATTTTGAAAAAATTGATTAAATTAAAAAAAAAGTAATAAACCTCAATTTTCTTTCATTTCGATATTTTTTTGTTGTTTAACCACTTGCGGTGGAAAGACGTGCCATGCACTTCAACATGTTATTTTTAACGGAACGCCAGCGACGAGTTACGCACGTTGTTGGGCTATTGTTACAGAAACATAAATGACGCGCAACTGAGAATTTCTTTGCACCGGAAGTGGTTAAGTTGCTTGTATTTTACCTTAATTAATTGTATATTTTTCTGTAGAGGTTTAGTTTTAAATGGAGACAAACTGGTGTCAGTAGGTGCGGATGGATATCTTACTTTATCAAGCTACCCACCTAAATGGGTGATGAGAATTCCACCGATGATACCTTCTGTCAGATCAGCTGTTTGTGAAAAAAATAAACTTTTATTATTGAGGTATGGTAAAATTATTTTAGACCATAAAGCTAAATAATACATTTAACAAACTATTTTACATAAAAATCAGCAAAAATAAAATATCAGCAAAAATAAAATACAATTTTTGTTGAATGTTAACAATCAATACTACTCCAAGAAGGAGTTTTGACCATTTATGTAGTTTACCTAAGAATTACATTTTTTTTGATATGAGAAGGGGGTCAACGAGCAGCGGATCGCCTAAGTCAGTTAATCCGACGCCCACGGATACCTGCAACGCCAGAGGAACCGCAGATGTGTTGCCGGCCTTTAAGGGAGGAGTACACTCTTTTCTTGCAGGCCCCATACCAATTCATGTTACCAACTTATTACATACTCCATTTTCAGGTATTCCAATCATTTAGAAGTATGGAAACTGGGTGCATACGGTACTAATGACAAGGGAAATGTAATGATATCTGACATTCAAACACAGAATATTGATAAAGAAAACGACAATACACAACTGGAGCAAGACACCGCAGTACTAGATTATAAGAGAGACAATAAAACTGGTACACAGAAGTTGAAAATAACCGATAAGCCTGTGATGCTTGTCTCCGTGAATACTAAGAAGAATAAGCAAATAGTGAGCTGTGCTCTATCACCGGATGGACAGTTTATAGTTTATTCTACTGACAGTGATGTACGAATGCTAAAATTGGATACGGTAAGTCTTGATTTTTTTCCTATCAGTTCAGGGGGCTAAGTACTTTTCGATTGGCGTAATCGCTGATGGAATCGACAAAATTGTATGGAACTGACAATAAAATTCGATAAGTCAGATGTCTATGGGCGGCGGTCGCCTCGCTGTTTCAGCGATTCCAGGTGGCCGTTTGCTCGTTTGCCACTTTATAATATAAAAAAAAAAGTCATGTGCTTGTCACGTGTGAGATATTAAACGTCATTGTCAGTTCCATACATTTTTGATGTTCACTATCGAATCGCTTTTTAGTAATGTACTTTGGGTAAGTCCCTAATGCCTGTTCTCCTACATGATTTTTGATTAACTAACCTGACTATATGTTTTATTGTAAAGCACTATATATTTTTTTCTCGATCATTCCAAGCAATCTATGAAATTTGAAATTATTTAAACAAGTTTTTTAGTTAATTCTTATATTTCATTTTATTAACTCTACAAATCAAAGCGATCTATATAAAAACACCAATTTCTATATTAAATTTTCTATAGTTACCCTATAATGTGACTTTTACATTAAACCTCCTTTTCCAGGAGGATGAGGGTAACATATCCTTGACAAAAGTGTTAATAAGTGGGTTGTCATCAATGTGTGACCGCATGGAGTTCAGCGAGGACTCGCAGACGCTGCTGGTACATTCCCGAGGAGAGATCAAAGCTCTGCACGTTGATGCACAAGCCGGTGCCACTGTTATACAGACTATACCAACTGATAAATGTAAATATATATATTTTTATAGGAATAATAATAGATTTTTCTGAATTACGAACATCTCTTTTAACCATTCCAAGTAAGCTTAGAAAAGCTTCCTTATACTAATATTATAAAGAGAGAAATGTATATTTGTTTGTATTGAAGTAACTCGAGAACTACAAGGCCGATTTCAAAAATTCTTTCACCATTAGAAAGCTATATTATTCCCGAGTAATGAAGGCTATATATTTTAATTACACGGGGACGAAGTCGCGAACCACAGCTAGTTTCATTCATATTAGTACATCTTTAAGACATGGGTTTTAAAAAGTTTGTGTTTAAATTCCGCGTGCCTGGAGTTGGTGGTGATAACTAGTTCACTATTTCTTTTAGATTTAAAGAGCAAAACAGCGTTACATTTGCACGTGTCTAAGAAGTGTCCCTCCGACACTACGTACCTGGTGGTGTCGGACGGCGCGGGGCGCGTGTGCGTGTGGGCGCGCGCGCGCCGCTACGAGCACCACGTCACGCTGCCCGCCCACCGCTGCCTGCCGGCCGCGCTCACCCTCGATCATAGGAAAGAAACACTTATTATCGCTTATGTCGATCAAAAGGTATATATTCCATGATATTTCAAATAAGTTTTTTGTGTTATAAATTTGTACATTTATTTTAATATTTCTTTTAAAATCTCAAACTTAAAATATTTATTTTGCACTAAGCCTGCATTCACACGGGCGATTTTTTAACGTCGGAGTTGGCGCTTTTTTAACGCCTAAGCTCATACGATCGCTATAAAGTGACTTATTGCGTTCGTCCAGCGCTATTTCAAAGCGCCGCCGTGTGAAGAGATACATAGAAATGCATTTATTTTATCTCAACATTTTTTTTAGCGCTTTGAAAAATCAAACAAATGTTATAAATGGTACAATGCTACAAAATGATTTTTAGATT
>QDHC01001291.1:685627-707317 GCA_013186455.1 Papilio dardanus tibullus
TGTCACCTCTGGGACTAAACATAACAAATATTTTTCTGTCTTTCACTTCATCAACTACGAAATATGATTAATGATTATATCATACTGAGGCTAATTAATTCATACAATTTATAAATTATTGAAAACTTTCAATAAAATTATGGAAAATGATCCTGAATTTGCTTATACAAAGGACATCGATAAGTTTTACTTCTAAGTTGATTAACTTACTTATATCCTTTTTTTTAACGTCAGGAAATGCGTTTATTTACCCCTACGAGCCGAGCAGTGCAATGGCGTAGAGAGTGTGGGACTCGCTGGCCACAAAAGGTGACCAGAATACCCACTAAAACCTGACCGCCCTCAAAAGCATTAAGCGGGACCGCGGGCACCTGTCGGTGTCGCCCGCGGCCCCGCGATTAACTTATATCCTACTTTAAGTTATTATTATTGCATAATAAAGTGTTAAAGTTGATGTACAATTCTAAGCTTTTGAAAATTATATCGTGGCTTTCAAGATGTAAATAACACCATTTATATCTATATAACATAGTGCTATAAGAGTACTATCATACTTCTATTAGTGAACTTAAGTAATATAATTTATCAAAGGAAAACAAATAAATAAGAAGCTACGAATTCAGTTAAGGGGAAAAATGTGTTTATTGGTATAGAGGTGGCCTATATAAATATATCTCCGTATCGTACTGCATGACCTAATTCTCGGTATGAAGGAGCGGCGGCGGGCAGCGGCGGTGCGGGGCGGGGGGCGGGCGGCTCTGAAATTTTAGGGTCGGGAAATTTGCGCCGCTCCCGGCGTCTCGCGCCCGTGAATTACAATAGGGTTTCGCACGAATATATTCTATTTTCTTAATTTAGAACACAGATTTTTTGGTAAAAATACTATGTACTTGTATTTGCATAAGGTCTTTAGGATACTTAAATAAATATGTCATCTTATCAAGTATATTATTAAGACAACGTAAGGTGCTGTATACCATTTTTACAACCATGTATATCCATATATTTTACAGTGGTGCAAGGCTATTTTCGCATTGCGACCAACGCCCCATCGGTTTTAATTCCTCCTCCAGTTTAAATCATGTGGAAGTAGAGGGACTTTCCAATGCGTTTAAAGGAATAAAAATGTTTTTTTGAAACGGCAATATCGGAAGCATCCCAGCGCAAGAACGGTTTAATACTTATGGATTTATCCGAGCATTAATTAACGCTGCAATTGACGCTCCCGCGCTTAATAGGCGTAGTGTTTTTATTTCAAAAAAGTATTAGAGCAACTTAGCGGATAGTGGTGGTTTTCCGTGTACCGTATAGCAAAGATTAAGTTATTAAAAAACGAGAAGTCTGTGACTCAAATAGAATACAATGCCGGTTTACATTATATACTAATTGTTGTTCGCGACTTCGGCCCCCCTTATTAAAAAAAATATAGCCTACGTTACTCGGTGATAGTGAAAGAATTTTTGAAATCGTTCCAGTAGTTCTTGAGTTATTTGATACATACAAAAATACGAAGTTTCTCTTTTTATAATATTAGTCTAGATGAAGAGTTATGTTGTCATTACTAACCACCATGTTTGGTCAATAAAATAAATGTCATTAGGTACTTATAAGCGGGATGCTGAGAAATAAGACAGCCGAATATATTTTTAAGAAAAAAAAGGTTCTTTTGTGTCAACCCTGTCTGGTTAGCTGCCTACACCTTTTCCGTACGCCCCCACGTCTAGACTTCAGCACAGTGTTACAGTGTATTGTACAGGCAGTCGATACAAATTCTCACGCACCACGTGCCCGCCTTTCGCCCGGTCAGAGCACAACTTTACTTTATTGAAAACTTAATGCTCTACGTTTCAATGTTCCACTTATATAATTAAGTTAAGTACAAATGTCCTTAGAAACTTTTAAATGTTACGGTAAGGAAATTAAGTTTAAACAAAGTGTTTGTAATTAGTCCAAATTAACATTAACATCTTTATTTGTTTATCGCCGGAACAATTAATTAGAATATTTTTTTATTTAAACTCGTAAAGGATGATACTGTGAAGTTATTGCAATTTTAATTTTAGAGAAAAGTAACTAACATAAAAGTTCTTTGTTAACTTGATTTGAAATACTATTTTATCATTAAAATAAATGATGCAATTGACATTTCCATTTCTTTATTTAAAAAAAAACCTTTGTGGCAACGATTAGTGTTCCCAGTATCCAGGTGTCGGGATTTCCACGGGGCCTGTGGCGTGGGGTGCGCGGGCTGCGTGGGGTGCGCGGGCTGCGTGGGGTGCGCGGGCAGCGCGGGGTGCCGGGGATGGTCTAGACGGCCACCATTAGCCACGGGGCGGGCTGGTGTCTGCGGCTCATCGCGTCGCTAATTAATGACAACATCAATAACTACGGTGGCTTGTCGCTTCCTATACTTCCTGGATTTCATTAATCGACAATAATAATGAGTTTATTTCGGTAATCTATTTAATTTTCATCTTTAAAGCAGATGAATGTCACTAACATTGTGTGAGATAAAATATTTATACTATTATCAATACTAGTTAAAGAATGCTGAATTAAATAAAATTTCTTAATTTAATATAACTACGCAAAAGTTTTACGTAGCTTAATAATAGTGTTCGTCGAAACACGTACTGTTAACTTAATGTTAAGATACGTGCTTATTGTACCGTATCGGCGCACTTTCACAATACGAGCTCCGCCGCCGCCGCCGGTGCATTTGTAAGGTAGCTGAGAGGCCTTCATCTCACCTCCAGACGTTTCTCAGGCCTTGTCTGTTGTCCTCTGACAGCGCGCGCTGTCTAGACTGGCCTAGACTATTATACAAACACCGAATACCGCCCGTCCCCCGCCCCCCCGCCGCCGCCGCCGCCCGCACGCCGTGACGTCATCCGTACAAAGCGAGCTAGACAGCCTTCTGATCGCTACTTAATATAAATGCACAACGATTATTAAAAAAACAATAGCGTGGAACGAATATTGAAACCTGACTTTTATAAAAGAAAAGGACGAATTCATTTACTATTTATTGTTTGTATTGAAAATTGAAAAAGTACAAACTACAAAGTAAACTTAATTCGTTGTCGGAGTTATATTTGGACAAACTTATGTATTGGTACGAGTACATCGTAAGTTAGTTAATATGAACAAGTAATATAAAAGTTTAAACAGTAGTTTCAGTGTAAACGACCTTTAAGCAAACCGTTAAAGTCTGTCTACAGTCTTTATCAATGCAGTAGGAGTATAAAACAAAGGTGGAATGAAATATACAAGGATAAGTAGGTGGTGTGACCGCGCGACTGCGAGTGCAATGCAAGTGCAGCGTTCACCTTCAGTCGGCGGCTCGGCACGCGCGCTCCGCACTCCGACTAGTCTAGACGAATTGCATTATGCTAATTTATGTATCAAAGACGCGTCAAACAGAAACTTTTATACCTGTATGATTATTTGCTTTTATTATTGTATTATAATATGAAAGTCGTAAACAAGTTAATGACAGACATATCAGAGTTTAAAGTTAACTGTCGCTCTCCTTTAATAGTTACTCAGATTTGATACGAGACATCTATATTAAAAACTGTTTAGAATTGTGTTTTGATAATCAGAGTTTCAATTAAACCACATGAAAAGTCTACAAAAGAAGAAAGCCAAACTTAACAGCTTAGACTATGTCAGATGCCGATGGCGAAGACAAAGGTAGCTGATGAACGAACCAAGGTGTACATTTTAATAAGAATGCAGCGTATTAATAGTTAATTATCTTATCATTGTTACGTGGAAATTTAATTCGCGTACACAGATGTAAATGTTTGTTCAACATGTCTGAAAACACATGTGCACGAATTTTTACGATTGCGCGGTTACCTATATCTGTGAAGAGACAAGCCGTGAAGACGGTTTATGACCAGACTTCAGTTTACGGCACGATAATTTCGCGCCTAAGACATTTAAGTATGATCGTTAATAGTCCGTGTTGCAATACTGTCTGCATCACCGTCTAGACTGATACTTTGATATCAGTTGTTTGAAACATTTTATTTTAGTTTATTTTAAAGAAACTGCACGATTGCATTTTGATATTATTCGACTTCAACATTTTCAACTATCAGAATAAGTAAGACTCTTTACTAACTTTCAATTAGGGTAGTGGAAGAGACGTGTTATTTACCCTGTATAAAAGGGGGAAATGTGGGAGGTCTGCTAGGTCCGTGAGGTGCTGTTGATCTCATCCGTTTATGAAACAGATGATGCTGCAGCCTATACGTAGTTTCAGATACTTACTGACTACCTAGGCAGAAGCATGTAATTATCTAAATAAATACTACTTTATAAGTATGCAGGTGACATGTTTACAGTGCTTAAAGAACAGGTTTGCGACCACTGGCGCAGACAATCTCGACCGCTACAACAATGCTTTCGATAATTAAACGTAACGGTAGCGCTGCTGCAAATCTATTTGGCTTGTCTTGATCGGCGTAACGCATTGTCTAATAGAGTCGGGCCACGGCACCGGCGCGCCATCGGCACGGCATCAGCGCAGACGGTCAACGTTTTTTATAATTTTATTGAGTGCTAAGCCTTTTCGTTTCGCTTCGCCACGTTGAGTACAGCGCTTCTGGTTGAATACCAGGGTTCTTTATGTACATTTGTTCTTATCTTTTGGGCATAATGAATGATGTCTTGGTATAGTGTTTGATAAAGCATCTTAATAAGACATTTTGTAAAGCATCCATAAGTGACAATAAAATTAGTAGCAAAACTTTATACTTACGGTCGTATTTCAATGTACAAAGAGCTTTGTTAACATGTGACCGGTTGTAGCCTAAATAAAAAGCGATTACGGGAGGACACTTCAAGTTTTTAATATGTCAGTGGCTCAGTGTGGGGTGGCGCGGGGCGCGGGGCGCGGTGCGGGACGTGCGAGGGGCGAGGGACCCCACGCGTCGCGACGTCCTATTTTTTGCGGCGCAGCAGATTGCCGTAATCGCGCGCAGACGACGCGCCAACCGTTAGTTACGGCCGCACCACTTTAAACCTCATCCATTTTAATTTAACAAAAGTGCCGGCCGATAGCGCGGAGGAAGGACTCATTTCCGTTTGCCGCTGCCGTCTGACTCACTTCTATCTCCCCCGATACCCTTTACCGAGCTTCTTTATTGCGTACCGATTATGAAGTGTTCACAACACATTCAACGCTTGTGTATCAGCGATATTTTTTTACAAAACACACGACACACGATCTGTGTCTTTTCTTTATTTATGTAATACCAAGGATTATTGCAATATTCCAACACTTTTAATACGTGCATATGATCATCATCACCACATTACTTACACATCCCCACCGAGGGGCGAGCGTAATTATGTCGCAGAGTAATTGTTAATGATCTTCATACTATGAAAAAAACTTGTAACTTATTTATCTAATGTCATGTAATGTTAACATTTCTCATTGTTCAGAGTGAAAGAAAGCCAATGTTATTTGCGTCCGGCTTGTTTTAAACAAACTTATTTAATCTAAGTACTTAAGTACTTTCTGATACTTCAAAAGATTTTTTTAAAAGCTTACAACGTAGAAATCGAATAAGTAAAAAGTTACCTAATAAAGTAGTACATAAGTTCAAACTGTCCAACTTCTTTATGAAGCCACAAAAAAGAATACGTCGCGTCGCTTCCAAAGTAACTCGGTGGAAATCTATAAAAAGTTTTTTTGGAGTTTTACAATCATTACTTACTGAATTACAAATAAAATGTTGCCTTTGTTTGATATCTAAGTAAATAGTTAGGTGGCTTGTTTTATTTTAGGACTATATTTTCATCTTGCACCTTATTATTTGTCTAACCATTCACAAACACGATATCTTAATTAAAAATAATCAAAAACAATGGAAAAGTTTAACAATGTAACAATAAACATTAACTAACGGCGACTAGAAGCTATGATTATATTTGTACTTTTAGATATATTTAAACTGAATTGGCCTCAACCCAAAACGTCTCGTCAAAATAAAAACATCTTGATGTGACATTTAATATAAACTCTACTGAAATATAGCACACACAGTACATTTTGTACTTACTAGTCCATGTTAAGAAAAAGTTCTGCTAATTACATGGTAAAAAATTCAACGGCATTCAAGTTTCAAATATTCAAGAGGAGAGCAAATACTTATTTATAATAACCAAATATAAGACGACTAATTAATAAAAGAAACAGTTAATTTTTTGAATTAATGTTTACTGAAAAGACGCGATTTAATTTAAACTTTAATTAATAGCAGTTGGAGTAGTTCGGCTAAGTAAAACACAATGCAACCATTCTTACTTGATTAAAATAAACTAAAATAATAAAGACTAAGTACTCTATCTTTGTTTTCTGAAATCAATCTTGCAAAGAACTATGTTTTTTTTAATTTCTATGTTGAAGCTTGTTAGCTTTTACATTGTTATTGTTCATTAGTGTTTTATTTAACGCACTTTGTGTTATTATTTAATCTTTATAATATACACGGTAAACTCAGCAAAAACTTCGTTGGTATTATAAGAATCAGGTACCTATTTAATTTAATTTTATTACTTTTTATTACATTAATAAATAATGTAATTTTCTCTAGAATATTCAATATCGAACATTCACAAGGTGTTGTAAATGTGATGTTTTTAAACATGCTAAAATGAGTATAGTTTGGATTTCATAAAGAAAAATCTATTTCAGCCCTATAAAGTATAGCAGATGGCATTTGGAAGCACATGAATCACGCACCTGTATTTATAATAAGGGTCAGAACAAAGTGAGTCATGTATTTAGTAGGCAGGGGACAATGAGGGCGAAACATTTGAGTCGGGTAATTGTTATTTGATGCGCGCTTACGTAACCGATGGTAACGGACGGTGCTGCGGTTAGTTACGCCGTGTCCCCTTACACAATGCCGCCTCACACTAGGGTGACCATACAACATGACGTAATTAATATAAAAATGTTCAGACGAGAGAAAAGACGAGAGGCCAAAAAAGAAACATGTTAATCTAATCCCAGCTTAAACGGACACTGGCAGAACAATTTAACAGGGAAATTGGATATTATAATCAAATAATTATTGGGAGCTGATACACTAATGTTATAAAGAGGAGAACATTGTAATATTTTTAATTAGACCGAATTTGACGGAACTTTTACTGTTACTTTCAGCTAACTGATGTATAATAAAATATTATTTATTTTGTTAATACTTTTTTATTTTGTTTAGTTTTACGCGAACGAAGTCGTGGCGACAGCTAGTCAGTATTAAAGTCGCTATCTGCATCATTAGAGTTAAAAAATTGATAACATTAGTCCTGCTAAAATATGAATGAAACATGGTGATATAGGTGAGGTCACCCGGCGCGTCGATCAGTCTGGCGGGCGGCGGGCGGCGCGGCGGGCAGCGGGCGGAGGGCTGCATCGCACCTCGCACTTCGCACCTCGCACCTTGAACGTCATCCGGCACATTTTCGAGTGACCGCCGCGACCGTCGACCGTCTGCAACCAACTAATCCACTCCCACTCAATGAAATGATAAATGTCATTTCACGTAACAGATGCTTAGACGAATTCGCTGCCCTTCACGCTGCACTAACACATTCGTCTCACTTTACTTCAGTTTTTGTTGGACAATGGTTTGTTTACGTCGCCCGATATTAACCACTGCTAGCAGCTTTATGCCGTTGGGCTCTCTTAGTTCAGCCCTTTGTTGGTGGGGACGCAAGCACATTTGAGGGCACTCAGCTCACCATCTCCAGCTCATTACTCTTTTGCGACAGGCGCTCAGCTTTATGCTTTTTCCGCTAATGATTTTGGGTTAATTGATAATTTTTAATCAGAAAATAGAAATTATGTTGGCATTATTTTCTTATAATGTAGCAAAATTTTTAATCAGAAAATAGAAATTATGTTTGCATTATTTTCTTATAATGTAGCAAAATATTAAATGAAGGTTATAATTATACATACTTAGATTCTGAAATTCATTTTATTTGCAACGACCTTTTATATGAACCACGTGCCCTTAAAATAAGCCACGAACAGTTCAATAACGAAATATATTAAATTGAAAATTCCACATATTAGGGGCGCTGAAATGCAATATGTGTAATATTAAGTTCGCGTGCCGTGGGCCGTGGGCCAGACGGCGCAGGTTAGCCTTAACCTTGAAAATCCGTCTGACCCCCTCCCCTACACCTCCTCCGACCTCCCTCCGGCGCCCTCCGTCGCTCGCCCAGCGCCCACTCACCCTCTCAACCCCTTTCCGAAGCGCCTCAATAAATGGGCCCAGTAATTCTGTTCAGTAAAAGCAATGTCAGGCCACTTTTAGACATGTTTTGAATATTCCAATATGTTTAAACTTAATCTTATATTATTAGAGTAATGTAAGCTTAATCTATGTCTGCCCTTCTAAGTTGTGGCCTTACAAGCTTGTATATTTTATTTAAATAGAATGTTTAAGTAACGTACAGTGACCATACTTTAGTTAACTAATATTGTTAATGGTTGATCGCATGGTTTGCAAAATGTATTTTAATTCATACAACATTCATCAGTGAATTTCAATTAAAAAGCTTCATTTAATGAAAGTGTATATTTATCGTTACTTCTAATATTTATAACTACTACTACTACTAATTAATTTTGTAAGAACACTTTCGTACTTTTTTATATGAAACAATTTTATTTACTCTAACTATGTAAGTATACCTAATTACGATTAATGAAGTCCGTGAACCTCTTCTTATCTAGGAAAGCAAAATGCTAAAGTAATTATTTACATAGGCCTTTAATGAAAAGTACATTTTCTCTAATTATAACACAGCAAATGGTCTGACTCGAGGCTATCTTAATTACAGTAGCGAGATAAAATGAAAGCAGATTGTTTATTGTGCAAGTTCCCCTAATTGATTACAAAATGCAATCTATATGCATCCCCTTGCGGGGCATGGACCTTGCACAATGGAGGGATCGACTTGCGGGGATAACAAATCGCAGGTATGCATATTGCAAGCTCTTAGAGCATTTCTCTCTTATACGATCTTACCCCTTTCCCTTCTAAGTCGTGTAAATGTTTAATTAGTATTATATTGCCATTTGCTTGCTTGCTAACGAGGGTCTACGCTTTTTTTCAATTTCTAACCTTTTTAGTTTAAACAAGCCGCACAGCGTTCGTTGAACTTCATTTTTTTATTTCTTGTCAGTTACTTAATATATTCACTTCTATGTTTATTTTTGTCTAGCAATAACTTAATACTTAACAAACATTTATCGTCACTAATATTACTTTATCACAACGGTATATTACTTAACAACTAAGTTTTAATATTTACATAGACCAGTTTGAAGATATAAAAGCATGTATTTAAATATATTTATTATATTATGGGAATTTTAGTAATCTTCATAAACATAAGTAACATATTTGCGACGACATTTTTAATAGTATTTTTTTATACTTCACAACGGTTTTAAGTTATTTAACTAACAGTGTGAGGCTGTAAAAGACGCACGAAAATGGCAGTTAAAATAATGTTATCTTTATTATTGCTTTCCAATATTGTTTTAGGAATAAGTGAACAAAAATTCGAATCTTTATATTCGTTCGGTAATATGATTGTTAATTTATATTGTAATTTCGTTTATTAATTATTTCAACAAGATAACAAATTGATGTTAAATGTATAAGAAATTAAACACCTAAATTAAGTTAATTTTCACACGGATCGATAACTTCGATTAATCTGTTTCAGGTCCGGAAGATGAAAATATGAATGACATTCTTAAAAAATCTTACATTGTAGATCAAAAAGAAAATACAGTGTTTGATATAGCAACGATCGACAAGAACGACAACGAAATAAAAGACAATGATAAATTGATAGAAGATGTAACAAAATTATTTGAGATAATACAAGAGGTTATAGAATTATACAAAAAGGAGATTCAATTAATTATCGCTGTAATAAAGAGCATTATTCCTAAACCTTGATTTCAAGCACTTTATTTTATTATATTGTTTTGTAATCATAAAAATAATATTTTGTGGCACTCGGTTTGATCCTAATTAACCATTTAAATGTAATTAAACTTCGAAAAATAAAGTTAATTTAAAGCAATTTTCGATTTTCTTTTTTACTTGAAATCCAAAATAATTAGATTATTATTCTGGTTGTATTTTAGTAAGTTTCACTTCCGTTCCCCTGTTTAATTCTTTAGGCGATGATTTTTTATAAACTCCTATCATAATTAGTGCTCGCCTACGTAGCAACAGAAAGCGCTGCACTTTAAAATGTCATGTTATCAGTGGTAAAATAAATTTTACGTACAAACTGTCACTCTACTTTAATTTAAGTTGTTTGTTTTGAAAAGTGGTTATGCTAATTATTAAGTAATTCTGCTGAAGTCACACGTTTCTTCACACAAAACAACGCTAATTTTAGACCTTCAGGGGATGAAATTAGAAAAATATAAATATAGTCGCATAGTAGAAGTCTATGTGCAGAAAATCAATCTTAATAAGTCCTAAAGCTTCTTAGTTTTGGAATGAGGATGAATATCAGTTCAATATTTCACTATTCTACTATGGCCGTGACCGCACGTTATCAACCGGTTATAGGTTGCTAGATGGCTACTGGACAGTAACTCTAATCCAGATCCTCGTAGCAAATTGGCTAATCATAGGATAACGGTGCGATAACACTATATTTATCACACTTCTTTGTCAACACTATCTTTTTACCTACTACTGTCACCTAAGTTTGACAATACTCAGACATTTTACCCTTGTTACCATCCCACATATTAAACCGTTTAGCATTGCCAAGCACATGGACCACATATTATACCACGATCGGATAAAGTCAAAGTAATAAACACATGATCAAAGAAGCTTTCTAAAACATATGTAATATTTTCTAATGATTATTATTTAATAAAGACATAAGGAAGCTCCACGTCCGCGATTGGGTTGGGATGGCGCAAGATCGCCAAGTATGGAGAGATTTCTTGTCGGAGGCCAAGGCCCACTTCGGGTCATCGTGTCACCCTAGTTAGTTAGTTTATTATTTAAAAATAATTATTAGAATAGATATAGATACAGAGCAGGCGGATCTCCCATACACCTTATGCATTTAGCAACATCTAAATGATGAATAATGTAATTTTACGAATACATATTTTTTAGAATGCATATAGAAGTTTATCTATTTAACAAAAATATGTACATAAATGTAATCAACATGTAGAAATGTGAAAGCAATAAAAATCCATATTATGATTGTTAAAGCTATTAAAAAATTACGTTTCAAAAATTGTTTGAATATTTAAACTATTGGACGTTTTTACGGCTATAAAAGTACTGTAAAATGAGTTATATAGAGCTGTTAATACTTTAGTGTTAGTAATTTGGTTGTTTATATCGGTACATTTGACCATTAAGTTGTAAAGATGTTTAAAGTGCTTGCTTGTATTTTATTCTCTATCATTTTCGTTGTCGGACAACATTCAGAATCTTCAGCCGAAGGTATACTTCTTATTTTTATTTATTGATGTACAAGTCATTATGTATTTTCACTGTTAAAATCTATACTAATATTATAAAGAGAGAAACTTTATATTTTTGTTTGTATTGAAATAACTCAAGAACTACTGGGCCGATTTCAAAAATCCTTTCACCATTAGAAAGCTACATTATCCCCGAGTAACATAGGCTATAATTTAATTCAACGTGGACGAAGTCGCGCACAACAGCTAGTATTTGTATAAAATATTGTCATCGCTGTCTTTCTCTATAAAAAAGAGAGATAATAATAAGTTTTATTACAAATGCTTGGGCGATGAATACTCAAAATAAAACAAGTACACATAACACTAACCAATAAAACTATTGTAATAGTAACTAATACCTATTATTGCATTTTCTATTTACTTTATAGATGTGAAATATGATTATTACATTCCTCAAGAAATTTTTCCTGGCGTACATTTTGGATGGTTTGGTGGACATGACGTGGAAATGTTACCTGAAGCTAGTGGCCACAGCGGTAACGTGGGCATAACCAATGTAGAGTACAAAGGAATTGTCGAAGATGTAATGGAACTGATAAGTGCCCTCAAGGACTTCGGCTTGGTGGTCGCTGAGGAGGTCCGCATAATTAAAGAAATAATTCATTCAAAGAAGCAATCAAGAACCTAATTTTTGTTTAAATGTATTATCATCTAATATACAACAAAAATAAAATAATCCTTATTGCAGAACATGTTTTTCTTTCTCCTTTTTGAAATATTACACCAATCCTTTTCAAAATACTCTTTGATTTTAAATTCTTGTGCCAGCAAATATTTAGGTAGCACATATTCCTGAGATACTCGGAAGGTGGCAAGTGGCAGTTCCAATTATCAATTGGTTAAATTAGTTTTTATTTGCCCAAATGTTATACTTAAATAAGAAGCATTATATCCGAAGTTAAACACTATTCCTTTACAAACTTCCGCAATATGCGGAAAGAAAAGGAACTTCATTCAACTGTAACTAGATTTAACGTAAAATCAAATCTTTCCTTTGCAGTAACTAGTTTTGATCACCAGACAGAAATAATACTAAGAATATTATTATTCAATATTTATTTCAATTCTTTCTAATTATACGCCTACCTAAAGAAATGTAATTAAAATCCATGTGTAGTAAGCATTATAACTTGTATACTAAGGCGTCAAGACCCTAAATGCTTTGTTCGCACCAGGATAGTATTTTAGTTGAGTAGCAAGTAGCCAGTATGCGAAAGGATTCACTAAACGTTTTGTTATAAAATTACTTGCTACTCGACTTAAATATGTGATACATACTACAGCCTAGCAAATATACCTGATAAATATACCTGCCTAGCAGATACTACTTACTAAATTCTACAGCTATTACTAGGTACTACTTAAAATAGAAAGACATTATTTATGTGATAAGAAATGTGATCAAAGTGGTACGCTAGCTTTTCATTGTAGCACGAGCAATATAAGTCAAATGATTCTGCTGCTCTCGTAAGTATTAGAAGACATGTAGATTTCACATTATAATTAGAGGATCTTGTGTTGGAATGTGTGAATGAAAGCAAACATCTTAGGAATAGTTATTTTAAGGAAGTTGATTGTAATATCAATCAGTCAGATAAATACTATCCCGGCCTGTGGGTTATCCAAAGCATAAACGCTACAAAGAGATTCGATACCGAACATAAAAAAATCGATGGAACTGTCAATGACGTTCGATATCTCACACGTGAAAAACAAAATGATAGAGGGTCTAATGGCAACAGGTGGGTGTGACCATCGACATTTGTGATACCAAAGGCATTGCAATACACAAGAACCCAAAGTTAACAAAAGTAATTCTACACCCAATAACATCTTTATAAATACTGTAAAGTTGTGTTTTATTTGCAAATAAAATTCAACACTTTTAAACTACAAACTAAATGTTATACATGTAGGATGCATTGTTAGCTTAGTCACTCGTAGCTTATTAATCATGGAAAACTACTAATTACATTGTCGCATCAGGTTTAAATTATTGACATGCTTTTGTTGCCATTACAGTAATAAATAAACTGTATAGTAATAAAATATTATTTATAACTATGAAAATTCCTTTTTCATTTAATGGATATTAAAATCCGGAAAACATAAACTTTTAAGTATTTACTGATAGTTAAATTCTGCTAATTCCAGTTAAATACCATTTCTAGTTATTCTTTGATATAAATAAGACATATTGATACTTATTTTTACAGTTTACAGTTAGAAACTTATAACAGCGTCAGTATGTGGTTCAAAGTGTTCATCTTTTTCTTTTTCTTTGCTATCATTCAAAGCAAAACTTTGAATGAAATTAATCATTCGCCAAATAAAATAGGTAAGTATTTCACCTATTTTAAGCATGTTTAAAATAGATTTACTTGACTTTGTTGTTCTGTTTAAGTTTGTTACCGACCAATTGTTAATTTCGCTCAGATCCAAATTCGGTGAAAGTTTGTTTAGTAGAATTTGAATTTTGCGAAGTTACTTTGGCTATATCTTTAAAGTTATACTATGCGTAAATTGAAATTAAGACTGTTTAATCTAAATTACTAACCTATATGTGTTCAAATATTTTTTTCGAGTTCATTGCTGTTTTTTTTTTATATTATTCGTATGTAAAGTACATTCTTAATTTTGTTTGATTTTTTAGCATTGAAAAGACACACAGGATTTCTACTTACTTACCCGTCCAAACCGCGTTAATAATGAAAACTAACATTATCTATATGACAAATGTTATATTTATTCTTCAGAAACCCAACCGCTAGTTGTACCCAACTCATTACACAAGGAAAATGAATTTAATGAAAAGCAATTGGCTGCTTTACTATCTGATCTCGAAGTATGGCAAGAAGAAATGATTCAAATGGCAAACATGGAAATCACCAGTATGGAAATGCATGGAAATTCTAGTTTAAAAATAGACAAGGAACTGATCAAGAAATTAATAGAAAACAGCGGCAAACTGCTCGATGCTGTGGTGCGAGTAGGACGTGCTGTTTACGCCATTGTCAAAGATATCACGCCTCTTTAATTATTTCCATTAACAAAACTAAACATTGTAATAGTGTCCCAACTGTAATTAAATTCAGTTATCTTTTGTAATCATTGGCAACTTAAATAAAACTTATTAAATTAATTAATTGTTTTAATTTCCTAATTTTGTATCCTGGCGAAACACAACTAGCAGAATGTTTTTGATATTGTGGATACGATTAATGCAATACAATTCTTAATAATTGATTTCTCAATTGGAACAATGTTGCATATTGTCCTGGGTATATCCTGGTCAGGACTGTGTCAGTATTGTTAACAGAACCAACATGTCTGTTTTGAATACAGCAGGGTTCGCAGTCGTAATGTAGCTGCCGTGGACAGCAATAAATTTTTGAAGTCTTATTGTCCCGCTTCAAGCATATCCTTGTGATGAATTTATAATGAAGGGTGAACGACCGGACCGATCGCCGATTGCCGATTCAGCGTTCCTCAATAACTCTGAATAGGCATTGTGCGCGGGCGCATACAAAAGTGTTGCTGCTTATCGTGAATTAAATTTGAGAAACGGAGGTTCGAGGAGGCGTTGACATCAATTTGTCGGACGTGTTCAGCTTACATGCAGTGTGTATCGGTGCTAAATATATACACAATGTACAAAATGTTCACTTTCTGTTGTTGCTTAGGTTAACTGCGAGATAGTTAAAACACTGACAATGCTATTTAATACTAAATTAAATTAAAGTAATTTTAAAAGGACCGCAATTAAAAGTTTTGTTGAAATTTCTGATCATCTAAGTTCATTTCGATGTCATTAAAATGCAACATCACGGCGTGTTGGTGCGAGGGTGCGGGGCGAGGCGGGGCGAGGCGCGGCGCCGCGGGGAAGGCGGTGCAGAGTGCATACACCGTCTGGTCTGTGCGGCAAGGGCACGCTGCAGCGCCCTCGCGCCGCCCGCGGCGACCCGCGCCCTACCCGACCTCGGCCGTCCTGTGGACGACATTACCTCACTTACTGGCATTGCTTTGTTACTGAGTAATGTACTTGTTATTAACTTAAAAATAACTTCTAAATCGTAAATAAAAGTACCGAATGAAAATATATTGTGCGAAACGTTAAGGTTTCCGATATTTATATAATTTTTTGAACTCAAGTAGAAAGTGCTAGTAGTAAAAGTATGCTTGACACCCTTAAAATACATTTAGGGTAAAATTATATCAATTGTATAAGTACAGGGATGATAGTAGGGCGTAACAAAGGTTAAGTAAATGTCATATTGGTATTTATCGCTCACCTTTTGACCTATACGCGATCACTGTTTTCACTTTAAAAACTTCTCCGTCTTCAAGTTTGTAATAGATTGCTTTTACACTGAAAATGTTCGTAACAATATTAAAACAAAGTGTAAACTTAAATATAGGGCAGTAATCAATTGTCCTTTAGATTGAAGGTTGTAGTGTGTAGTTCGAACCATGATGGCCTCCATTTTCCGCAACTCTGCGACTAGAGATAAATAAAAAGGTTGAATTAAAAACATCCTGTAACTTTAATGTCGTCAGACAATTGCAATTACATTATAACTTAGTCTCTAAATAAACCGTTTTGACAAAGGGCTCGGTTTAAACTTAGGTTTGCAATCCCGCACTGCGGGATCCCGCAGCGTTTTACTGAATTCGGGTCTATGAGCTTCAGCCGGTGAAAAAGTATTCAAATTATGGCTTTAATATACACATATAATATATACCTGCTTTAAGAAGGTTTAGCCCTAAAATCTATTGTTTTTATCTGAATTGCACACACCTAGTCGGTTAGCGACATTTAGCACATCGCAAAATTTTATTCAGTTTCATTCTTATAGAGTGCAAAACAAAATATTAGATTTTATTGAAAGTACGGCTATTTAGTTATTAACTATATACCCAACTAATATAGTGACTGAAAAAGTATTTTCACTGGCTGCATATAGTGTTGAACATATATCACCGCAAGATAAAACGGGATCCCGCAGTGCGGGATTGCAAACCCTAGTTTGAACTAACTAGAATAATTAAGTAAATGTAAGTTCATATATTAAATTATATATATTAAATTCAAACTACTTAAAGTTACTTTAAGCTTTATGAGAATTTTCTAAATTGCAGAATAAAGTTTATTTCATATGAACACGAGACGTTTGATCTTAACTGAATTTAAATAAATTAAGTATTCATTGAACAATGTTTCTTTTCAATTTGAGCAGTAATAACATTCTGCGCTTGGATAAAAAAGACTTAAAATTTAATCTGGAATCCTCGTCAGCGACTGGCTACATAATAAAATATGTCTACGAATTGTAGTGAGACGTTGATTTAACCTCCAGACGCCTGAAAGACGAACCAGTAACTTTTTAGGCTATTTCGTTATTACTCGTCTAACGGAGTATTACATAATTATACTATTTTGTTATTGATATGCCCTCCTACATACAAAAATCATATAAATTGTTTTCGCTGGGGTATTTATAATTTATTCGTGTTACGGTCTGTTGATGTATTGATGTGCAGCGGTCGGATGTTATTGTGGTATTATCAAAGCGAGGGACGAGAGAGGGTCGCGCGTGCGACGTGCGCGTGTCGGCGCAAGGACGGCGGGTCACCGTTGCCACCGTCCCGCCGGCCTCGTGTCACCGTCGCACAGCCCCGACAGCCGACACATCGACTGGCCACACATACAACATTGCACGGGACGTTCCTTTTATTGCCTTATGATAGTGGCTATACTAGAAACTAGAGTAAACAATTAGAGCGTTTGCAGACAACAATGACGAGCGAAACATGACGTTCTGTTTAAGTTGTAAGTCAATTTATTAAAATGAAACTGGATGACGTCTTGCCTCATATAGAGATAAAGGTACCTGTAAAGTGGCAGTTACATGCTTAATCTATACTAATATTATAAAAAAGAGAAACTTTGTGTTTTTGTATTTTTGTATGTTTGTTTGTATTGAAATAACTCAAAATCTACTGAACGGATTTAAAAAATTCTTTCACTATTAGAAAGCTACGTTCGTTGTGAGTAACATAGGCTATAATTTATTTTTATAAAAGTTTGGGAAATAGGAATAAACAGCGCATTTCTGGACCCTGTCGCAAAATTTCATTAAATTTTCCTTTTTATTGGCTTACGCTGGCTAAACCGCTCGAGTTATATAAAACTGATATATGAGACATTTATAAATCTAAAAAAGTTCTACAAAAGAGTCAGCGATGGCATATGTTTATCTTTTACGGTTTTCTCGCAATAATCACTTTTTGTTTTATAAAAATCAATTAAAATATGCACTTAGTTTGCCGCGTTATTTTTTTGGTTTAAATATTAATCCTTATCCAAATAAATGTATTTGTTACCAGGGGAATTTAATGTAGATTAAAATCGTCCTTAACCGTATTTAAATCTGACGAATAGTTTAGAAGATACGAGTATCACTAATACAAGTAATAAGGGTAACCGAAAATTCATCTTACGAGCAGGGCGTGAGAAGAAATGCAAAAGAATTAGAACATTCTGACATGTAATTTGGTTTTGTACTCAACATATCAAGTAAATATAACATTTTTTTCAATCCGAAGTGGGGGTTTGAAAATGGATAATTTCAAAGCATCCATAATTACTGTTATAAGCTACTGTCTGTAACTTTTGTTCTAGACATGATTTTTTAATTCCGTAAAATATAACAAAATCTTTGGACCTTACATCAAATCGGAACAAAAAATGGTTAAAAATTTCGACATTGTTCCGTTTTAATTTTTTTTTCCGTTTTTAATTTTTATTTTGGGGGGCAAAAAATGGAGGGTCAAAGTTCGAATTTCAAAATATTTGCCACATCGCAGGTACGAGTCTTGTAGACTTGAAATTTTACATAGGGGTTTCTGTTACTACGTAAGAGTGCACTGTGAAAGAATGTTACGAAATTCAACCGCTAAGGTTCCGAAATCAGTATCCAAAGTTGGTATAGACTAACGCGAAAAAAACTTTGTAAGAATTCCATGAAAATCGTAGTAAATTAAAAATTAAAATATTTTATAAAAATTAAATTATAAATTAAAATTAACAAATAAAAAACTTAGCAATTTTATAAATTTCTTCTTTGGGGGAGTAAAAAAGTGGGGTTAAAATGCGAATCTAAAAATATTTTTCACGGCGTAGATACGAGGCCTAGAGTGTGGAAATTTTGCATACGGGTTTGTATTACTTCTCCAAATTTATTTTACAAAGGTTTCACGAGGACGAAGTCGCGGGCTCCCGCTGGTCTAATACAAGTACTTACAATTCAGCACATTTTGTCAATCCAAAATAATATTTTACTTCAACGACAGTGATTAAATACCGCTTTGTTCGTGCCAAGAATGTATTGATTTCATACTATTAAGATAGACGAGAGAAATATTTGGAAACGGCTTTTTAAATGTAATGTTCAATATTTTTCATCTATACTAATATTATAATAAGGAAAACTATAAATAACTCAATAATTATAAGCCCGATTTCCAGAATTCTTTCACCATGAGAAAGCTTTAGTATCACAGTGTAACATAGGCTTTATTTTTAATACTACGCGGACGAAGTCGTTAACTACAGCTAGTTACTTTATAAAGATCTTAATGTAATTCGTAGAAGAACAACAGCTTGTAAACTCGTCACTGAAATAGACAGCGTTGAGTAAAAATGTAATCATTATATTTGATTATATTTTAAGTAATAGGTATCAGTTTACTTAAAGCAGTTATTGTAGAACAAAGTAAGTCCTATGTATTGTTTATTCTAGACAGTTTATATAAAAAAAAGGTGTTTGGTGTCCGTAGTGATTGGTCAGGTTGCAGACAACGATGTCCTTTTTTATGACACCGCTCAACCTTTCCGTCCGCCATATTTGTAATTATCATTTGCTTTGCTGATAAAACATCTCTTTGCATTTAGCTCGAAACCTTTGCTCGGTAAAATATAATGACTGTACATTTCGTTAATTATCAAAGGTTGAATATAAAATGTTTATGTATGAAATAAAATCTTATTTGCATGTGTTATTTGTGAAATGAGGGTTTAAAAATGTTTGGATATTTTAAACCTTTTTTATACATATATTTATGCAAACAAATAAATGGGATTCTATAACTATTACTAGACTTTATGTTCTACTGTAGTCTTAGGTATGTTTAACAAGCTGTAAGCTAAGCAAGCTACGGTAAACTCTGAATCCTTTGCTAGAAGTGCCACTACAACAACAACAACAACATCCTTGACGGAGGATGAAATACAAAAATAATTGTTAACATCATCTTCCAAATTGCAACTCTTGATGTGCGTCTCCTCCTCCATAGATTAAGGGTAGGCAACGCATCTGCAATTGTCTATGGGCAGGGGTCGCTTTGGATTTTTCAGCGAATCCTGGTGGCGACTTGCTCGTTTGCCACTTTGTATTATTAAAAAAAACAGTAATGATATCCAACAAGTGATAAAACGTATGATTTTAACCTTTGTTTGTATGCTTTTCAATTTATATCTTTCGATCGTCAACGAGTTAGTCAGTAGAGGACACCTCAAGGTGTCAGACAGATATTACGAAGTCAAAATACTCCAACGCTTTGTCTTCACCGGATTACCTGCTGCCGATTGCGAAGGGTTTTTATTCAGTTCATTTAAATTTTATTGCTCGAACGGAGCGAAGAAAATTGCATACGGCCGCTGATTTCAGAATACATAAGTTATTTAACAAAAACGTATCGAATTTGAGATTTTTAATCTAAATTATGTACAATATTGTTGAAACTTGTTTGTAAAGTTACTGATATTAAACTCACTCTGATTTTACTCTTGTTTGATGAAAGCTTCTGTGTCTAGCTTCATTTAGTTTAAAAAGTCTCGGTATTTTTTTTTTACTTCATTATCAAATTTTACAAAGTTTAGATATAATTTATTTTCTTGGCGCCATTAAACATATCATGTGTGAAGCATATAAGTATACATGTATTTAAATATAACAATACATTTTATAACTAATTTAACTAAAACAAAGGGTTGGATAGTTAGTTATATACTTAACTTTAATAAATTTGATACTGCCAAGAGATAATATTAAGATTTACGTGTATGTGGAAACAGTATCTAATATTATAAAGAGAACAGATTTGAATTTTTATATTTATTAAAATAACTCGAGAACTACTGGACTGATTTCAAAAATTCTTTACTATTAGAAAGGTATATTATGTCCGAGTAACGTAGACTTTAGTTCTCAATTCCACGCGGACGAAGTCACGAACAACGGCTAGTAGGTAATATATAGACGATATTTTCAATTAAATTTCTTAGATAACTTCATACAGTAATATTATAAATGATACAACATTAAAGGCTAACTTACTTTAAAAAAATGTTCTGGTTTTAAGGAATTTTTAAGATAATAACTGTATGGGAAATCCGTCATACCACTAATTATCTTCGCACTGCTAAGGAACTAATTAAAAACAAAAAAGCTTTTTTTATAAACATACTTGTGCAATTCGTTAACCTCAGTTCGACAAAAAAAATGTACTTTATTTTCTTTATAAACAAAGACCATTGTTTAAAAATAATGAATGTAATATAATTCACATATTTGACATTCTTAAGCTTCGAATTGTTACTAAGTAGTCAGTACTAACTATAATCTAATTGTATTTTCTATCTTTGTTCTTATAAAGAACGGCAATAGTATTTTTTTAATTAAATTCAGTACCAATGAATTGAATAGTTTAAATCCAATGGTTACATAGTAGACAGGGAACCAATACACATCAATAAACTACGTAAACCTGAGGATTTTACCTATTTATGTTTTTTTTACAGAATATATTTACAGACTATATTTTTTAAGGTAGTTGATTGGCAGGAAACAGCGTAAGATAGGCGACCCAAAGTGGGTCTTGGTCTTCGACATGAGAGAACGCCAGCAGAGAGAAGTAAGGAAGTATTTACGGGCCTAGTCATCACTATTATCTGTGACCTAATAACAGACGCACGGAAGGGTGTTAATAATTCTATCAATAAAAGTTTAATTCTTATGAAGTTGAAGATGTTATCCGAG